>OVBE01001330.1:0-37644 GCA_900406425.1 Iberis pinnata | reverse complement strand
TTAATAACTGTTTATCTCTTAAACGTTTATACTTGTGTGTTCTACCAAACTTTCAATCGTGAATGGTCTTACCATATCCATGACCCATCGCATGAACATGTATAACTGTACTGCCACATCTAAGAATTTGAAAGGGGCATGATTCACTCGCCTATGCTATTGATAAATCTCGTAGTGATGTGATTCAGTTCGCTAGTATTGTTGGCCACTAGTTCCCGGACTTCTTGCTTTTGAGTGCCAAACTCCGTCCCCCGAAATGGTTTCCCTTGCACCTCTGTGTATCTCGATTAGTATACATCTGACCTCATCGCAGTGATAAAAAGTTGATAGTGTCTCAGATGAGGTTCGACGATATAGTATGTCCTAAACAAGAGCATAGTTCAGACTTTTAACTTACAATCTCCTAGCTTGCCATTTTGGTTGGTACTTCTCCTTTGAGGATTTCGACCCGTCAATAATTAATTTACTGTAAGTTTTTTTATATGCATTTCTCGTTTTTCACCATGTTCGCTATTTTCACAAAAGATTTCAACTATAATAGTGGATGTGTTTATGCTTTCAACCTATATCGTTCTTCATTTTTCTTTCTACCGACATGGAAGCCAGGTTTGTCAATGTAATGTATTAGTAGGTTGGATTTTGCCTCTCAGTATCTTAATCAACATAAAAGTGCCCAAGTTATGGGAAATCCAAAAAATTCATACATGGAAATCTTTCTGAGAAAATAGTTGATTAATTATCAAGACCATTAGAATATGTACAATGGTAGATCTTTTTTTTAATATTTTAATCAAAGAACATTTCATCTCATTTAATAAGTTTTGTCCTCCATTGGTAGATTTTTAAGGGGATTTTCAAGAACAATTTTTTAATTTTTAATTGGATATTCGACAAGAACAGGAACCGAATCGAATACCTGAAAGCTTAGCCCTACAAAAAATCATGAATAAAAAAGTGGAACCGTACTGACCCAGAACCGACAAGAACCGAATCGGAACCGAACCGAATATTAGAAAGTATCAATTGGGTATTCGAAATTGGGATCCGAAAAATCGAAACCGAACCGAATATTTGAACATATTATATACTTTGGCTATTTTAGTTTTTCTTCGAGCAATTTTTTATTTTTTTATATTATTTTTTCGGGTAATTTAGTTTTAAGCTATTTTGGGTATTTTAGTTTTTTTTGAGAATTTTTTTGTATTTTCGGGTATTTTTGGTATTTTAAGTTTGAAATACCCGGAACTGACAAGAACCGACAAGAACCGACAAGAATTGAACCATAACCGAATCGAATATTAGAGAAGTATTGATTGGGTATTAGAATTGAGGATCCCCGAACCGGAACCGAACCGAATACTTGAAACTCTAGCTCTACAAAAAATTATTTAAAAAAAAAAGTCAACAGTTGTTATAAAAAAAATAATAAAAAATAATAATAAAAAAATTAACCTAACCAATCAGGATCTGCCACGTAGCGGTCCTGATACGATCGCGAAATCGCTACACGGAAATACGTCTCTTCACTTTTAAACTTATAATATTATTATTTTTTTCTCTAGAGACGATGCTTTGCGCCCGTTGGAGCTGGTCTTAGTTGGTCAACAAACGGAGTGAAGAGCCACTCCTGTTAATGCGCCTAACGTGCTCGATAATAAACTGAAACAGACAATAGTCCTTTTTGACGGTTGAACTCAGGAACCTAGTGCCTAAGCATTTAGCTCTCAAATCAAGGTCTCTCCGTAGAAGGCTCATCAGCCTCCGCCTCCTCCGTCAGGAGGCCTCCTCTCTCTCATTTGCAAAGGCCTCAAGCTCCTCTTCTTTGACATAAATGAGTTGCTTGAGGAATTTTTCCATGTTGACCTCCCCAACATGAGGCAAATCTGAATCCTTTGGAATGGGTTGTTCTTGGTGCGAGATGTCTTCCTTTTCATCGGTAGGCATACCTTGATCTAGCTGACCTTCTTCTCCTTTGTCTTTCAACGTAGAGGGATTTTCCACCTCTTCAGAATAATCCATAGGCAACAAAAAGATTTCCCATCATTTTTTTTTTTTTTTTTAAATGACAAATATGTAGACACTAACTAACTGTAGAAAAAGATGGTGCGAGATTAGAAAAGAAATATTGCGACCAATATGCAAAAGGAGAGACAAGGTACTAGAATTAATGTGAGCTACACTATTGCAAACTTGCTCGAAGTGATACTCCTTCCAACATTGGGAAAGAGTGCGATGGAGAATATCAACGTTTTCAAGAATGTGAGGAGGAATACCTTTGGGGTTGAAGTGAAGATCTATTTTTTAAAAAGGGGTCACCAGACAAGTTAACTGATATCAGTTTGTATTATCTTAACTGAGCTCTACTGAAAGTGTCCACACATTTTCTCTTCACTTATCTATTAACGTCACTAACTGACTTTAGTAAAATCTCAAGAAAGAAGTATCAATACTTCCAGTTATATATAAATATATATCTTTGAGTTATAGTGTGTGTTCAAGTGATATTACAGCTTCATATAAAGGTTAAAAAATCCGGTTTTGAAGTTTATTATTGAGAGATCGACCAAATCAGAAGATGAAGATTCCAGAAGATCAGGAAATCACGAAGATTTGTTAATATCTTAGATTAGGAAATTTACCTTTATCTCTGAATATATTGTCTAGATTTAGTTCTGTCTTGATTTGGAAATTAGATTTACTTATTCACCTATATATACCATTGTACCTTATATCTTATTTCTCATGAGAGTCAATAATAATTCTTCATAAAACACTTTTGTGTTCTTTATTCTCATCAAATTTATCATGGTGTTAGAGTCAAGATCTAAACCTAATAGATTAAAGTTCTTTTATCTTCCGCTTACAAAAACAACGATTTATCTTGTGATTCAAAGTTGATATGATAATGTGTACCACTTTCACATGATTATTTAGTTACGATGGTGACGTGGTGTAATGGTTTTATTTTGACTAGCACAATTGCTAGTTCGTTGGAGAGCACTTCGTTGGAGAAGAATAAGTTTGATTACAATGTAATCAAAGAAGAAAAGAGTTATGTGTCTTTAATCGTGTGTGTTAAACATATCTTAAAAAACTCTTTTTTTATGGAAACATGTATTGAACCTGAATCTATACATTTTCGAGTTATTTTCTAGTTTTATCATGGTGATGTGTTTTCACAACGATAATAATTCGATGGCTAATGGTTTTAGCCAATTTGACTCTACGATGGAGTATAAATGTCGCTGATGGCCCAATGGCTGGGTGTTATAGCCGATTTGACTCTATGACTGAGTATAAACGTTGATGATGACCTTATGGATGGGTTTGTAACCAAGTTGACCTACAACCGGGTATAAACGTCGATATTGATAACTTGGTGTTAAAACTGATTTGACTCATCCGCCGAGTATAACCCTGCAATAATGATCCGGCAGCTGGATATGAAACTGGTATTTTGAAGATATGTCCAATCTGACATGTGTTACCATGTCTGAGCTTGCAGGAGGGTATTGGGAGATCGCAAAGATCGACCAAATCAAAAAGTGAAGATTCCAGAAGATCAGGAAAATCACGAAGATATGTTAATATCTTAGATTATGAAATTTACTCTTATCTCTAAATATATTGTTCATATTTAGTTCTATGTTGATTAGGAAATTAGATTTACTTATTCACGTACATATATATACCATTGTACATTATATCTTATTTCTCATGAGAAACAATAATAATTCTTCATAAACACTTTTGTGTTCTTTACTCTCATCAAATTTATCATTTATCTTCCTCTCGATGATGTTATTAATCATTGTCATCTCTTATAAACGTTGATGTTGATTATGTATTCTAATGCTAGAAAGAGAAGACATGCGAATATGTCAAATGATGAAGTGATCAACTTAGAGATTGTAATCCTACGCCACGAACAGTACGATATTAGCAATTTTGGAAGGAAAAAAACAGAATGACACTTGTAAGAGAATGATTTGTATATGTATTAAAGTGAGGAACGAGAGAGAGAGATGAAGAAAAAAGTATGAATCTTATTATTCTCGTTAAAGTCTGTGTACAATACTAATCAACTTATATCAGCTCAATTAACAAACTAAACTCTCTATTAACAAACTTTAACTGCGTGGTTTAGTTAAACCAAAGTAAACCAAAGAATATACCATTGATTACAAACTCTTTTCTTCTTTGGTTACACTGTAATCAAAGAAGAAAAGAGTTATGTGTATAGCCAGGTATACTCCTTGAAAGAGTAATCAAAGAAGAAAATACCATATAATAGTTTTCTTAATCTACAAACTTGATTAGGATGTAAGGTAGAATCAGGTGGAGGTGTATAGCTAGGTGGAAGACGCATATAAACTTCTTCTTCTAGTTTCCCATGAAAAAAAGTATTTGATACATCCAGTTGAATCAAATCTCAGCCATTCACAACCACCAAATGAAGTAATAGCTTGACTGTTGTCAATTTGGTCACTCGAGAGAAAGTATCAAGATAGTAAATTTCTTCTTGTTGTGTGAGACCTTAAGCTACTAATCTGGCCTTGTAACGCTTCATACTTCCATCAGCATTGTATTTGATTACGAAAGTCAACTTACAACCAATCACATGTTTACCCAGAGGTAATGATTCTACATCCCATGTACGATTCTGTTCAAGAGCATGAAATTCCAAATTGGCTGCTTCCTTACATTTATTTGACTTCATAGCCTGTAAAAAAGTCTTTGGTTCTGTTTCTTCGGACTGCAAAGTGACAGAATTATGAAAAGAAGTTGTTAGTTTGTCATAGTAGAGAATAGACAGCAATGGATATGGTGTTGTGTAATGAGTGGTGGAAATGGAATTGATGGGAAATGATGATTTTAAAAGAGGACAATGATACTCAGCTAAGTATCCTAGAGATTTATATTGTGTCTTTGGCCTAGTATTAGGTACAGAACTTAATCTACTTTCTATTGACACAGTCTCAGAAATAGATGTAGTACTAGAGTCTATGAAAGTATCTCTATCCTAATCATTAACAGCAACAACATTATCAATAATATCTATATGTTCTACTGGTCTAGGTGATTCAAGAATATTTGTATCATTATTATTAGACAAAGGCATAGAATCCACAAAATGTAAAGGAGCAGGCATTGATAAAACATGATTTTGGAAACATATCCACAAAATTCAATAACGAATCAGATGTTTTAAAAGGAAACTGATCTTCATGAAAAATAACATTTCTAGAAATAGAGACAGTGTGAGATTGTAAGTCAAGAACTTTATACCCTTTATATCCTAATGTATAACCAAGGAAAACACAAGGCAGAGCTCTAGGAGAAAACTTATTTCTATCTTTGTTATTAGTAGAAACATAGCATAAGCAGCCAAAAGATTTAACAAGATCATAAGATGGTGGTTTGCCTAATAGCATTTCTAATGGTGATTTATCTTTCAACAATGGAGAAGGCAATCTGCTTATAAGAAACATAGTATTCAATATGCAATCACTCCAATAAGGATAAGGAATATTAGATTGAAATAACATAGAACGAGCCACATTAAAAAAATGTTGATGCTTACGCTCAACAACAGAGTTTTGTTAAAGAGTATAAGTACAAGAATAGTAATACATCATACCATTTTGTTTGACTAAATCATTAAAAGTTAATTCAGGTGCATTATTTTTCCTAATCGCCTTAGTCTGAGACTGAAACTGAGTGGCAATGAGTTTAACAAAAACCAGAAAAACTTTCAAAACATCACTTTTAGATTTTAACATATAAACCCATGTAACCCGAGTGCAATCATCAACTAAGGTAAGAAAATATCTCTAACCTTCAACATAATCAATATGAAAAGGATCCCAAACATCTATATGAATCAAATCAAAAGGTTTTGATGCTAAATGATTATGAGATACAAAGCTAATCTTTTCTGTTTTTCCAAAGGAAAAATAGAAAAATTATGTAAATCATTTATGTTTTTAAACCATGTAAAAAATTTGACATTTTAAGTAAAACGAAAGAAGATGGGTGGCCCAATCTTTGATGCCAAATCTTGTTATCCACAATGACAGAACCACAAAAGGAACTTGATGAAACCAAAGAAGTAGAGGTGGTTTTATTTTGAAGAATGTAAAGATTATGTTGAAGATTACTCCTTCCAATCATCAAGCCCTGAGTATGTTCCTGAATCGAACTACAATGTTTATAAAAATATGCTAAACAATATGATGCATTAAGCAAAGAACTTACATTAATCATAGTAATCTTAAAATCAGGCACAAGTAGCACAGCATACAGAACTAATGATTTGGATAGATGAATTGTACCCATATGAGTAATAGGAAATCTAGTACCATTAGGTAAGGAGATTGTGGCATCTAGTAAGGATTTAAGTTCTGTAAACCTATATATGTCAAAGCAAACATGACTAGAAGATCCATTATCAATAATCCAAGCATCATTAAGCAAAAGAGATTGTAAAGAAGTAAGAAAATGGTCCTGGAATGTGAGAATAACATTCTGATATTTAAGGCTAATGGATGGAAGAGTAACAGTACTAGAAGTAGTAGTATGAGCCATGAAGCCTTTCTCAATGATATTTGCAGAAGTAGTAGAACTAGAATTGGTTGCATTTGAAATTTCATGCCCCTTCTAGTAAATGTTGAATTGAACTGTGAAATCAGGCTTTGAATGTGTTGTGGTGTAAAAGATTGAAAACTGATGTTGTTTCCAGCATTGATAAACTGGTTTTGATGAGGAGTAGCAGAAGCACCATTCTGAGTTGTTATACTTGCAACTGCACTTATGTTGGGTGCATGAAATTGTTGTCTTGGCTTGTTCCCTTTGTAATTTGACTTATAACCAGGAGGAAATCCATGTCTGATAAAACATTTGTCAACCGTGTGTCCATGTTTTCCAAAATGGGTACAAATAGGTTTCTGCCTCATTGTATTTTAAGCAGTAATAAAACCCTAATCAGATAGTATAGGTGTATTCTGATTACTCCATGTTGCCTCAATATTGACTTGAGTTTGAAATACAACATTATCCATTCTGGAAACAGGTTTCACTAAACGTTTTTTCTCATCTTGTTTCACAATATTGAATGCTTCTTCAATTATAGGAATAGGTTTTAACATGAGAATATGCCTCCTTGTATTATCATAAGATTCATTTAATCCCATGAGAAATTTAGTGATTCTAGTTCTATGCTGCAACTTTCCCAATGATTCTGCAGCCGAACATTCATTTTTTCAACATGTACAAACTGGAACTTCGACATGATTCCTATGCTCCTCCCAAAGTGTGATCAATTCAGTATAGTAAGAGGATACATCCATAGATCCCTGTTCCAGCTTACTTAACGTTTGTTCTATATTCGAACACCCTTGGTGCATCTTCTGTTTAAATCTAGTATTTAAACTATTCTAAATTCCTTCTACAGTGGAAATGAACAATAAACTTTGTCCTATTTTCTTAGATACTAAATTCAACAGCCAAGTTGTTACGATATCATTACACCTACTTCATATCCTATAATCTTTATGAGTAGGACTAGGTTTAGGAATTGTACCGTCTACAAATTCTAGCTTATTTCTGACATTGAGAGCCATTCGAATAGACCTCCTCCAAGAATGATAATCTGCAGCTGAATTTAATCTATCTGAAACCAAAATTACACCAGTGTGATCAACGTATTCAGATAGTAAGGATTGTCATATTGATCTTGAGTTGATCTATTGTTGGAAGTCTGTGTCTCATCCGCAGTACAATTCATCTGCTTTTGAGTTTGAATAGACATTGTTTTGATGAAATTGGAGAGTATCTGAAACCAAAGAAGTTATTGCGATACTTAACAGAAGCAAATCAAGATGATTTTAAGCAAAGAACAAAGAATTTCAAGCTGAAATTGGAAAAATGAATCAAGAACTAGCATCAAAAGGTGAAGATCTTGAGCAAAGATTTGAATTGGGAAACTCATCATTGATGATGAAGATGATAAGCGCGGAAAATGATTTGCTCTGATATCATATTACAGTGAGGAACGAAAGAAAGATGAAGAAAAAAGTATCAAATTTATTATTCTCATTACAGTCCGTGTACAACACTAATCAATCTTATATCAGCTCAATTAACAAACTAAACCGTCTATTAACAAACTCCTAACTACCTGGTTTAGTTAAACCAAACTAATTGAAGTGTCAATTACATCTAATAGTATGCACATGTAGCTCTTACGAGGAAGTACTCAGCATATTAGTCAAAGTACCTCAGTGCTCTTCATATACTTTAGTCCAGTGAACTTGTTGTCTCGTGGACCTATATCAATTACATCGTCTCTAAAAAATGGTTATATAAATCATGATTAGCGTCGAGGTAATATTTTTCCGTACTCTAGATGACGAACCACTTGAGTGGAAATAAATAATTAGAGGTCAAACAGCTGGAAATTTCACCTAGGTCGTACAACCACCACAAATTATTAATAGAGATTAAGCCACCAACAAGTGAAATTAACCTAAACAGAGAAACAAGAAAGACTGAATATTGTTGTGGAGTAATAGCAGGGAAGCAACGGTTACTAGTATAATTTTACGAGTTCAAGTAAGGAATTTCAAAAATATATATGGTTTGGATATTCATATGTATTGTCTTCTGGTTTGTGTATGAATTTTCATACTTTATGAAATTCAGGCATAAGTTAACCATCTTTTTTAGTGACACGACATTAAATCATGTTAAACAATATGGTTGGAGAAATTAGTGGAAACCACTTAACTACAATATTCAAAAAAAAAGGTTACTTGGCAGAAAATCAGTATACTATGGTCTTGGTGTGTATTTTATAAACAGAAATGTTAGCAGGTTATGCATTTATTTTAGATTTGAGTCTAATTATTAATTATGGTGGTTGACGATATTAATAGCATGTGAAGTGAAAGATTCGGATTCACATCAAAGAGAGAAGAGAATTAAATGGTATGATGTGAGCAAATGTGTAATCTCCTTAAGACTTTTATTTCTTGGATTCTATATAGGATGTTAATATTTATATATTTTATACCTTCAAGTGTCGACTATTTTAATCTTACTAAAATATCTAAGATCTCGTACGCCGTTCTTATTAGAAATTGGTCAATGCCTAATACTTGTTCACATTCTAATTTCTGGCTGATTTTTCATAAATGCTCACTTTTTTGTCAACTAAACATTTATTCAATAATATATAAAAATTTTAATTTCCAAATATGAAATTAGGGTTTAGGGCTGCGGCACACAAAGTAAAAACCATTTATTCTATCAATAAAAGAACAATAACCATATCCTGAATGATATAAACATCGTTTAACTAAATATCCGTTAAACAAAATTCAAATAGAGTTTTGGTTATTTAAAAAATTTAATGACACATTATCTGATCTGATAATCTATTGGATTTAGAGATATATAGTAGAAAACACATGGTTTTAGCTCCCATCTATAAAAATGTCATTATGATTCAGTTCAGCTCATTTATCAATTGTTATGATATCTTATTGCACTTAGAAATATTTTTAGTAAAAAAATGTAAGAGCTATTATTCATCCAAGATATGATAGATCGTGTACGAAGTAGCATGGTTTTAGCTCCCATCTATAATAATGTTATTACGATTCAATTTTTTTTTTTAACACATTAATATATGGAACACAACTGATCGGCCCAGTAGCCCAACTCCATAAATAGGAGAAAATGTATTCGCTATGCGAGTAACCAGGTTCGATCCCTGATCTGATAACAAGACAATAGCAGTGACACAACCACTAGGCCACTTAATCTTTGTTTACGATTCAATTATGCGTGAAAGTTTAGCTTAACAAGATTTTAAAAGATAATTGAAATTTTGAGGTTTTTATTTCACTTAAATGGTATCTTTAAACTAATTACATAATGTTTTCTTTTAAAACAAAAAAAAACTTGTTCTATATAACAAAGGAGTGTAAAGATGAACTAATAAATTAACTAATTTTTGGTAACCTCTAATTCTAGATTACAGTGGGCTTACTCAATAGTAAAATTATTAGTAAAGAGGTAATTTTGCACGTATATAACATGTAAATACTAATATGATGAAAACCAATAAAGATAACAACCATTATATCACTCATTCCTGGTCAATCAATTAATTATATATGGGCTTTAAAATGTATAAGTGGGAATTTATAATTCAATATTTAATTATGTATAGGTAACTGAAAATTAATCAATTTTGTAAACTCTTGCATATGATTCTTTTACACACCCAAATGTTTTTTTATGCTCTGAAATCTTGTTTAAGTCCTTCATCAACTCATACTCCAATGGATCGTTGCTTGAGTACTCATCTTCATGATTGTCCTTATTCATCTTCGTATAGAGAATAGCTGACTTTGAATTGTAGGCTTCTTTGTTTTATCCTTGACGTTGAAGATCATCTTTGGACCAGTATCCGTGTTCAACCTGATGTTGCCTTTTTTGACATTGATCACATCTCCAACCGTAGCTAAGAATGGCCTTCCAAGATTAATGGATCTTTTGGTTCCTTGTCTTATGTGATCATAGACGAACCAGACTAACCAGAACCTGAATCAGAGCTTGAACTAGAGAAGCTTGAACCTGAAGGAAGGATCACGAGATCTAAAGCAAGGGAGCTGGCACAACAAGCCCACGTGATGCTACATTCAGACTTAAGAGATCAAGCGTGCGAGACATATCAGTTGTTCAGGCTTGTTAACCCACAAGAACCAGATATCTGATCGGTTAGCTAATTGGGTAATTTCTGCACTCTTTTGTCCTTAGTCAAGATGATCGCCTTTTTCCCGCCTTGTGTTTTTGGTCAATCACTAAGGTTTTAACGAGGCAGGTTATCCACTTTCGTTAAAGCTTTCTGAGAAGAATTTGGCATAAGTATTTTTAAAATACTTGGCGAAAATAAAGATGCCTTCTAGAAGCTGAGACTTGCCTTCCAAGGCACATCTTCTAGAAGCTTTCCTTTCTATCTACAAATCTTGTTGTTTTTCTTTAAACATTAAGTTTTTTTTTCTTTTAGAGGCTTGCATACTTCGTAATTTGACTTATGTTAGAAAGCCCTAAGGCTCATGTGCGTATTTAAAGATTTCGAAACCTCTTGTTTTCTTTAGCAAGTTTTATGTCAAAAATTCAGTTTGTTCTAGGAACATCCATCGAAAATTTCTTGCTCATTGAATTGAGAATTTCGACTCTTCTACATCTGTAATAGATTCAGAAAGTCTACAACGTTGATTGTCTATTCCATAAGACAATCAATTTTTACCATCAAATTCCATTCTTCTTTTCATCTACTTCTGTTCGAAATCACCATCAATCCATCTTCAAATTCCATTGCATCTACATTCGTTTAAGACCAAGACAAGTCTCAGCCATATCACATAAACCGCAACCATCAAGCATTGTTCCAAGTTCGAGACATCAAACAAGGTTGTCCGAAGCCTAATTGAAGATCAAAGTGCCCTAGTACCGAGCCAAGTGGCTCATTGTTAAGCCTTTCATCGGAGTTAGGATCCAGGAGCGTATCAGGTGGTATCAGAGCCAACTCTGTACCAAAGGCTGAGCAAAACCCTAACCCTAATCTCTTTCTTATTATTTTTGAAATTTTCTTGTTTTTGTTAAGAACCCTAGGTTGCATCTAGATTAATTTTAAAGAATCAGAATATTGCATTGAATTAGGTTATTAAGTTTTTGGATTATTAGTTTGCATATAGATCACCTAGAATTTTCAGAATTAATCAATCTAAAATCGATAGTCCTATGTTTGTTTTTTGATTTTTGTGAACCCATTACTTGTGCAAGTTTCTTGGTATTTCAGGTACCATGGAACTCTCTGCAGAAGCTATGGAGTCTTTAAACCGGTTGATGAGTCAACAAATCAAAGACAACAATGCAATCCTTCTACAACAGAATGAACTACTCAATGAGAAAGTGGATTCAATGAAGCTAGAGAAAAAGAAAAGAAGTCGAAGTGATGGTCATTCGTCTTCAACTCCTACATCTTCAGAAGCTATCCAGATTGCTAAAGGAAAAGCACATATGGGAGAGTCATCTAGATCGACCAAAGGAGGTACAACTATCAGAAACAATTCTGGTCCGAAAGTGTCTAGAGACCAAGAACCACACCGAACCTACCTTGGAACAAAACGTGAGTCTTCTGAAGAAGAAGAAGAGGTGTCGGACCATAGCTTTTGTAGCACCATCCGACATAGAGGTCCAATGAGACCTAACCGAGAATTCTTGATCCTGCACATCAGCAGTTGAAACATATCAAGATCAAGTTCCCATCATTCCTAGGCATGAATGAACATGAAGTCTATATTGACTGGAAAAGGAAGATGGAATCAAACTTCCTATCCCAAGGAAAATACAACATTAACAAAGTAAAAATCGTTGTTTCAGAATTCAGTGGTCATGCTTTGTTATGGTGGGAACAATTGAGAGTTGTTAGAGCAAGATCTCGAGAGCCTCCCATAACTACTTGGGATGAGCTAACAGTTTAGATGAGGCGGAAGTTTGTTCCAGCCTACTATCATCGTGAGATATTGAGCAAGCTTTGCAAGCTAGTTCAAGGAACAAGAATCGTCCGAGATTACTGTTAGGAGCTTGAAACTCTCTTAATCCGAGCTGATCTAAGTGAAGGTGAAGACATGTTTATGTCTCAGTTCTTAGGAGGTATTAACCAAGATATCCAAGACAAGTTAGAGCTTCAGAGTTATCAAGACATTGAAGAGATGGTTCACAAGGCTGAACTGATTGAAGCTTGAACAAGAGGCGGTTTGTCAAGCTAAGCTTTGCACCACCAGCCTCAAAACCGAAGGACTACTCTAGCACTAGACCTAATTTCATTGCGAAACCTACTCAAGCTAGAGAAGAGAACAAGAATGCCAAGGTAAAACAAAAAACTGGAACTACTCTAAGTCAAACTCGGTGTTTCAGGTGTCAAGGCATGGGACATTATTCCAGAGATTGTCCCAACAAGAAGGTATTCCTTTTTAGAGATGATGGAGAGATAGTTCCTAAAGAGGAATCAAACATTGAAACCGAAAGTGAAGAAGAAGAAGAAGCATATGCGGTTGTGGGTGAATTAGTGGTTACAAGACGAACTCTAAGTATGCAAAATCAGTTTGAAGAAGCATGTCAAAAAGAGAATCTATTCCACACTCGATGTTTCATACAATCCAAGGTCTACTCTTTAATCATCGATGGTGGAAGTTGTACTAATGCAGCTAGTGAAGTTATGGTTCAGAAACTTAATCTGAAAACTATTCCTCATCCACATCCATATAAGCTACAATGGCTTAATGATGGAGGAGCTCTGACCATAACTCACCAGGTCCTAATCAACTTTTCGATTGGGAAATATGAAGATGAAGTGATGTGTGATGTGTTGCGTATGGGTTCAAGCCATGTCCTTCTAGGCAGACCTTGGCAATCAGACCAGAAAGTCATACATGACGGGTTCACTAACAAGCACATTTTCGAGTTCAAAAGTAAAAGAATCACGCTGGTTCCACTCATTCCTACAAAAATCTATCAAGATCAGATGCAAATGAAGCAAAAGGAAAAGAAGAAGATTTCGAACAGCCTCTATATAAACCACAATGAGTTTTCTAAACTTTATGATTCTGAACTTACATGTTTTCTATTCATCTGCAAAGATGCTATTGAGATCACTAACCCAACACATGAGTTACCTAGTGTAATGAATGAGTCATTGCAGGAATATCGTGATGTTTTTCCTGAAGAGATTCCGCAAGGTCTTCCTCCAATTCGTGGGATAGAGCATCAGATTGATCTAGTTCCCAGTTCAGCTCTACCAAACCGACCAGCATACCGCACTAATCCAACCAAAACCAAGGAGCTTCAGAAGCAAGTAGAAGAGCTCCTTAGCATGGGACAAATCCGAGAGTCTCTTAGTCCATATGTTGTCCCGGTTTTTCTTGTACCAAAGAAAGAAGGGACTTAGCGAATGTGTGTGGATTGCCGTGCTATCAACAACATAACGGTGAAGTATCGACATCCAATCCCAAGACTAGATGATATGTTATACGAGCTGAGTCAATCTACAATCTTCACCAAAATCAATCTGAAGAGTGGTTATCACCAGATAAGAATGAAAGAATGTGATGAATGGAAGACGACGTTCAAGACTAAACAAGGACTCTACTAATGGTTGGTGATGCCATTCGTTCTAACAAATTCCCCAAGCACATTCATGCGCCTCATGAATCACGTCCTTAGGATATTCATCAGAGTATATATGGTGGTATACTTCGATGATATCCTCATCTACAGCAAGGGCTTTGTTGTTAGTGCAGAAGGAGTTAAAGTAGATGATGAAAAGATTAAGGCAATCCGAGATTGGCCTAGTCCAACCAATGTCAGCGAAGTCCAAAGCTTCCATGGGTTGGCTAGTTTTTACCGAAGATTTGTGCGTGACTTTAGCACTCTCGCAGCCCCTCTTATAGAGATCATCAAGAAAGACGTTGGATTTAAATGGGAGGAACAACAAGAACTAGCCTTTCAGGCTTTAAAAGAGAAGCTTATCAATTCACCTGTTTTAATATTGACAGATTTTATGAAAACTTTTGAGATTGAGTGTGATGCTTCTGGTGTAGAAATAGGTGTTTTTCTAACTCAGGATAAGAAGCTTGTGGCTTTTTTGTGAGAAGTTAGGAGGTTCACAATGAACTACCCAACTTACGACAAAGAGCTCTATGCTCTTGTTAAAGCTCTACAAGTGTGGCAGCATTATCTATGGCCGAAAGAGTTCATGATTCACACAGACCATGAATCGTTGAAGCATCTCAAAGGTCAACAGAAGTTGAACAAAAGACATGGTCGCTGGATCGAGTTCATTGAGACATTCCCTTATGTCATAAAGTACAAGAAATGTAAGGACAATGTAGTCGTAGATGCATTGTCCCGGAGGTACACTCTTCTATCTACTTTGACATCTAAAATATTAGGATTCGAACATGTTCAAGAATTATATGAGGCTGATCCAGACTTTAAAGATGTGTATGTCAAATGCTCTAAATTTGCTTTTGAGAAGTTTTATAGGCAATCAGGTTATCTCTTTTTCTGCAATCGATTGTGCATTCCCCAAGGATCAATCCGAGAGTTATTAGTGAGAGAAACTCACGCTGGAGGACTTTCTGGTCACTTCAGAGTAACCAAGACACTCCTCGGACTACAATCCAAGTTCTATTGGCCGAATATGAAGAAGAATGTTAAGAGGATTTGCGCAAGCTGTGCAACATGCAAGCTAGCCAAGAGCATATCGCAACCTATCGGGTTATATACTCCTCTCCCTATCCCTTCTCAACTTTGGACTGATATATCGATTGATTTTGTGATTGGATTGCTTCGGACCAGAAATGGTTGAGATTCGGTATTTGTTGTTTTTGACAGGTTCAGTAAGATGGCACACTTCATAGCTAGCCACAAAACTGATGATGCTATGAGTGTAGCTAATCTGTTTTTCAGAGAAGTTCTAAGGCTGCATGGAATGCCTTAGACAATAGTTTCAGACTGTGACACAAAGTTTTTGAGTCACTTTTGGCGAACCAGAACCTGAACCAGAGCTTGAACCAGAGCAGCTTGAACCTGAAGGAAGGATCATGGGATCTAAAGCAACAGAGCTGGCACAACAAGCCCACATGATGCTACATTCAGACTTAGAAGATCAATCCTACGAGACATATCAGTTTTTCAGGCTTGTCAACCCACAAGAACCAGATATCTGATCAGTTAGCTAAGTGGGTAATTCCTGCACTCTTTTGTCCTTAGTCGAGATGATAGACCTTTTCCCGCCTTGGGTTTTGGTCAATCACTAAGGTTTTAACGAGGCAAGTTATCCACTTTCGTTAAAGCTTTTGAGAAGAATTTGGCATAAGTATTTTTAAAATACTTGGCGAAAATAAAGATGCCTTCTAGAAGCTGACACTTGCCTTCGAAAGCACATCTTCTAGAAGCTTTCCTTTCTATCTACAAATATTGTTTCTGTTCTTTAAACGTTAAGTTGTTTTTCTTTTAGAGGCTTGCATGCTTCGTAGTTTGGCTTATGCTAGAAATCCCTAAGGCTCATGTGCCTATTTAAAGATTTCGAACCCTCTTGTTTTCTTTAGCAAGTTTTATGTCAAAAATTCAGTTTGTTCTAGGAACATCCATCAAAAATTTCTTGCTCACTCAATTGAGAATTCCGAATCTTCTACATCTATAATAGATTCAGAAAGTCTACAATGTTGATTGTCTATTCCATAAGACAATAAATCTTTACCATAAAATTTCATTCTTCTTTTCACCCACTTCTGTTCGGAATCACCATCAATCCATCTTCAAATTCCATTTCATCTACATTCGTCTAAGACCAAGACAAGTCTTGGCCATATCACATAAATCGCAACCATCAAGCATTGTTCCAAGTCCGAGACATCAAACAAGGTTGTCTGAAGCCTAATTGAAGACCGAAGTGCCCTAGTACCGAGCCAAGTGGCTCATTGTTAAACCTTTCATCAGAGTTAGGATCCATGAGCGTATCATTGTCTATATCCAAAACCATAAAGTATGTGGGTATGTCTACACTCCCAATCATGATTGGAAAGTTCTCCAAGAGTCCATGAGGTTTCCTAATGGATTTGTCAGCCAAAATCAGAGATATATTGGAGGCTTTATACTCATTGAACCCCATCTTCTTTGCAAAGGGGAGTGGCATCAATTTGATGGATGCTCATAAATCGAATAGGCATTTGTTGAAGGTCAATGGACCTAATGATCACGGTAGAGTGAATGAGCCAGGATCTTCTCGCTTCTCTACGATGATGGCAGTGCATTCATCATTTGGTATCAACCCTCATTGAATATGACCATCCTTCATGGACTTTTCAAAGATTGTTGGGTACTTCTCTGTTATCTCCTTCTTGAACCTTGATGGGTATGGTAACCTCAGAATGTAAGGTGGAGGAACAAAAGGTGTATCCTTGTTCTGTGAAACATATGGTTGTTCAGCTGAAATTGGTCTGACTCTGGCAGCTGAGGTGGGCTTTGACCACTCCAAAGAATCAGCTTTTGCAGAATCTTCATTTTCAGCTCCATTTAGACTCAAACTCCCCCAAACTTGAACCTCATTGTCCTCGATGATGTGGGTAGTAAAATTTGCAGCATGTATAGCTTGTATACTCCCCAAAAATATGGCATTGACTTGTGCATAATCCTTTTGGCTTTGAATTTCTTTGCCCGAAAGTTGGCTATTTGTCTTTAGAGTAGAAGCAGAAGTAGAAGCAGTGATGCTCTCTATATAGTTCATCCTTGAGGTTAAATCTTCTATTTTGCATAGATGGTAGTGAATGAGGAGTTCATCTTATGGTTAAATTTAGAAAAATTCTTTGATGTTTCCATTGCTCCATTAGCCTGACCTTGTAGAAGTTGTTGTAGCAGTGCTTCTACATTGGATTGTTGAGGTGGTTGCTACTGTGGGACGAAACCAGGAGGTGATTGATGTTGTTGAAAACCACCTTGAGCTTGCGGCTTAGGAAAAAAGCTTTGATTCTCCTCATGATGTGCATTCACTCCATCTTGAACTTGAAATTGCTCTTCTTCACTAACAAAGTGCACTTGTTACTGTTGTGCAAGAAGGAGCTTATCCAACTTATCATTCAAACCCTTCATGTCCTTCCTAGTTATGTCTTCAGAATAAGAACTGCCCTGAGGAGTGCAATCATAGTCTTCATTGTAGTTCCCATCGGACTATGCTAAGTTCTTCACTTGCTCCCAATTGTCATCAACAGCTTGGTTTAAGAAGCTCCCATTGCTTGTTGTATCAGGTAACATTTTGATCTTGGGAAGAGCTCCTCTATAGAGTGTTCTAAGAAGTGACTCCTTGTTGAAACCATGGTGAGGACACTACAATGTACACCCCTTGAACCTTTCCCAAGCTTCACAGAATGTCTCAGCATTCTTTTGTGCAAAACCAGAGATTTTGTTTCGCAACCTTGCTGTTCTGGAGGTAGAGAAGAACCTGGCAAGGAAAGTTTTCTTGCAATCATTCCAGGAGGTAATGGAATTTTGAGGTAGAGCCTTCTCTCAGTGATGGGCCTTGTCACCCAAAGAGAAAGGGAGAAGTCGCAGCTTGAAAGCATCCTTATTAACTCCATTTATCTTTGTAAGACCACAACGCTTATCAAACTCCTAAAGATGATCAAGGGGGTCCTCCATTGGCAGCCCATGAAACTTGTTCGCTTGAACCATGGCAATCAAGTTGTTCTTCATTTCAAAGTTGTTGTTGTTCATAGCTGGTGGAAAAATCCCATCGCATTGAGTGTGAGTGTTTGGAGCATCTCGGCACCAATAGTCCGCCCACTAGGAGGTACATTGTTTTCAGCCATTGGTGGAACTTGTTCTTCTTCTTGAATGACCCCTAAGCTATTCCTTTGCTCTCTTAACTGCCTTGGTAAGTTGTCGATATTGTCAAGGAATTATAAGAGATGTTTGATTCCTTGTGATCTAGTGTGCATACAAAATCACGTCTAGGGTGAGCAACTGACTCGAGTTGTGTCGACGCAGAGAATCAAACAGTGTTGTATGTACCTGAAAACAAAGAAAACAAAGTGAGAAGGTATATAGAAAACGAACTTGATCTCAATAGATCCAAAATCCATAATGTAACAACAAAACACCAAATCGGCAGCGAGGTCAAATTGATAGTTAGTGGTAAGTATAGTGTTAAGTATTCCCGCCTGTCACGCGGGTTCGATCCCTGGAAACAGCGCCAAATTGATAGTACGATTTTTACTAGTTCAATTCTTATTGTACTATCATCGTCATTGTAGTCCAATAGGTTGTCAATCCAATCAGGTGATGTTCTTATCCAATCTAGATGTGATCATATCCAATTAAGTTAAGCATAAAGATTTAGAAAGAGTAGATAACATCTAAACTAAGTAGAACAAGTCAGAACTAAAACAGAACATATGAACCATCATTCATTAATAAGAGTTAAACAAGTAAACAACAAGTTAACTAACAACACATGAGAAGATGATACTAAATAACAATCAAATATGAACAATTTCTAAGGATGGTGTAATTGATCACTGATCCTCCTTGATTAACCTAGATGTTTAACATACCTCAAGCAAGAGCTAATCCCTAGACAATAGATTCAGAAACAATCAAATTCAATCTCTTGATAAATGATCTCAAACTAAGTTATTCCAGACCTAACTCTCATTAACTGAACACTACCTAGCAGGCATGAAGAAACAATATATTTAAGTCAATGAACATCCCAAACAACCAATGTCTTGGGTTAGGAATATAAATCTCTGTAATCATTTGGTTCAGGCATTTCATCAAACACCTTTTGGGGTGAGGAAATGCCTAAGATTGGATTTCAATTGACCAGAGAGAAATAGGCATTAGGAACAATGAAACAAAATGAATTTATGAATGATCAAGCTTAAACATATGGAGATTCAAGAAATCAACACCAATCTATCTTATCCTCAGAAACCCAGAAAACTACTCGCTACTCATGGTGAACATGAAATCACAAAACCCAGAAAATAAAATAACTAAGCCACTCATCAAGATCAAGGATTAAACTCTCAAGAATTTAAAGAACATAAACCCATAAACTAATGATCAAACCCAGAAAACAAAATGAGTATGGTAATCATGAAGTTCAAACTTAAAATGAAGAATGTGAATGAAAGATCAACATGCACCAGATATTCTTGAACCTTAATATAAAACAAGCATAAATCAACAGAAATCATAAACATAAATATGATACATTGAAAGATATTGGTTTGATCATCCATGAACATTCAAAAGCATAAAACAAAGGAAAAACCTAAGAGAAGAGCATAAATTAAAGGATATAAAGCATAAGTTTTGGTCAAATCCGAGGTTAAGTATTTATATGGGTTTAGGAAAAACCTAGACCACTAAAAAACAAACAAGTTGGGCTTCAGATGGGCTGGCTCGAGTTAGTGGTCGAGTTGAGCATTTTGGATGGACTGAACTTGAGCTGGTGATCGAGTAGGACTTGGGTTGGAATTAAACTTGGCCCATCCTTAGATTGAGGTGCTCGAGTTGGTCATGGGACTTTGCTTGGTCTTGGCTTGGCCTTAGATCGGGTGTATATCGAGCTGTGCTCGAGTTGGTCACTGGCTCAATGAGGATTTGGGCACGGCTTGATGAGGATCTGGTCACGGCTCAATGAGGATTTGGTCACGGCTTGATGAGGACTTGGTCATGGCTCAATGAGTCTTGGCTCGATCTAAAAACCGAATCACTGAGCCATTTCGGCACTCCTTCCCTTTCTCGTTGATTTCATTGTCCAAGAATTCTCCCTAAGTACCTAAAACATCTCCAATATGCACATGTATGCAAATGCAAATGCAAAATTATCTATAAAATGTAAACTTATTAAGAAAGCCAATGAATGCAATATAGTGACAACTAAATGAACCTAAAATGATGATAAATGCATTCCTAAAATATGTAAAATGCAGAGACATCAGATTTGAGCTTCACTTCTTCATTACACCACAAAACTCTCCAAAATTTCTCTAAATCCTTTCAAAATATTCTTTAGGTTTAAAATGATAATATATAGGTTTATGTTATTAGATTATGTAGGTTTAAGTAATTAGAATATCTAGGTTATAAAATTAGGTTATAGGTTATAGAATTACACTTTGGAAATTTAGAATTAGATTATGCAACTAGATCAGAGAATTATACATATGTTTTGGAATTTTGATTTTAAAATATTGTTAATTTAAAAAGATTATTCTATTTTTTAAAAATAAAAATTTTAAATAGTCAGAAACTAGTCAGAAATTTTTTTTCGGCCAATTTCCGACCAAATAAGAAAATATAGTGGAATTTTTTTGACCAATTTCCGACTATATTTTCCAACCAAACTTCCGACTAAAAAATTTTAGGGCAAAAAAATTTCGATGAAACCACTTTGGTCAAAAAAATGGTCGAAAATATAAAATTTTGACCATTTTCTAACCAAAATGATAGTCGGATTATTAAATTTATTTTTGTAGAATAAAGCTTCACTGGGACCTAGCATGCCCATAATAAATTCACGAAAACCCATCTCCTCAACTCAATATATGACGCATGTAATCATTGATGTGAAGATCCACACCTTTGTGAAACACCACATGGTCCATAGATCCGAATTAATACTTNTTAGCATCGGCTCGGAAAAAGGAGAAACATTGGATCATATTTCGAAAAAGTAGACCATTGAAACCAAGGACATAAATGATGGTCGGAGGACAAACAACCACACAAACTAAAATAAATAGAAAAAACCAAAGCCAAATAAGCCAAGTCTGATATCAACATAAAAAACAAATGTTCACAAAAACAGAGCGTTGGCTCAAGGTCGGATGCTAGTAGCCAAAAAGATAAAAGATGAAAGGATACTTTCAAAATAGTAGAAAAAAAATTTACAGAGAAGTTTTTTGATATAAATTATTCAAATCCCCAAAATTTTCATCATATATTTGATTTATACTAATATTGTTTAGAAAGAGAAAATATATCAATTTGATATTAGGCTTTTGACAAGCTTCCCAAAAATTGTCAATAGAAGAAACCTTAATATATATATTTTTATGTTTTAATATGGCATATTTGAATTTAATAACTAATTATGAAAAGGGAAACATCACTACACAATCGCTTTACCTACTAATATTAGCAAAGTAACACCTATACATATGTTTACTATACAAATTTTTAGAAGGTCATTTTACTATTTTCTTTTTCACTCTCTTTCGATCATTTTTCTTTTCTTCACACCCTCATCCTTTTCCACAATTGCCAGATTACGTATTATGATAGTCAGACTATTTAAATATATTTTTAGGTTTAAGATTTATATCTTGGATTCCGGTTTAGAATTTGAGTTTAGGATTTATAATTTGTGTTTAAGGCTTAGAATTTGGTTTTATGAGGGTTTAGAGTTTATATTTTATGTTTAGAGTTTATATTTTGGGTTTATGATTTATATTTTGGGTTTAGGGTTTATATTTAAGGTTTATATTTTCTGTTTTGGGGTTTAGAATTTGGGTCTAAAGTTTAGAATTTGGGTTTATGATTTATATTTTGTGTTTAGAGTTTATATTTTAGGTTTAACGTTTTGTGTTTAGGATTTATTTGATGTGAATCATGTTTCAACTAATTAAGGTTATCGTGTATTATATTTAAAGATTTTAAACGTTCCAATTATTATTATTATGTATTATTTAGGAAGCTGAAAAGATAATGTAAATGAAGTTAACGATAATTTGCTGGTGCAGAATTTTTGGTTGAAAATGGATTTATTAAAAAGCAACTCAAAATAATGTGTACAATCGTAAAGAAAAAAAAGTGTAAATGTAAAATAGGATCATATTACACTGAAAAAGTGATATGTGACAGTTTCTTAAAATTTTCGTTATAAAAAATCTTAAAATATGACTTTTAGTTTTGATCAACAAGAGGATAGTGATGAAAAGGAGGAGGGTCAAATCTAAGATTCTAAATATGGCCGTAAGAAGGATATCAATGTTACTGCTTGATATAATACTCGAACTAATAAAAAGTCATTGATAAAGATGTTTCTTCTATTCCTTCTCGTAAAGTAAGTCAGACCAAAATTATCGAAAATTTACAGAAGATTTGATGAAAATATGTGTTTATTGATTTTTCACTTAATTACAATTGTGTTTAGGTTTTACCAATGGAAAAAATGAGAACCACTAAACATGGGCACATTCACCAGCACATTCGTCAGCACATTCGCGGAGGTGGGTGTGCTGACTGCTTCTGTCCGCGCCGAAATTGTTCTCCTTATCAGCACATTCACCAGCACATTCGTCTGCACATTCACCAGCACATTCGTCAGCACATTCACCAGCACATTCGTCAGCACATTCACCAGCACATTCACCAGCACATTTGTCAGCACATTTATCAGCACATTTCGTCAGCACATTCACCAGCACATTTGTCAGCACATTTCGTCCGCATATTTCTTCATGGGCTAACTTTTCTGAAATGGGCTTGGGAGGCCCAATTACTTATCGGACCGGGTTAACTTCCGGAAACCCGACCCGAGGGAATTTATACTCCCACATTTTGCCCCCCAATCTTGTAATGGAAGTTTCCATTACGGGATTTCAATCAGTTCGAAATTTGTGATGTTAGTCTGATTCTTTGGCAATCAGGATATTCTGCAGATCGCATCTTCGGGAGAGAATCAAGGGCCTCATTAACTTCCTGCCACAATTATTCTCCTGCGATTTCTTATTTAAAACCACTCCTCACTCCTCTATTGGGTTTTGTGTAATTCAATCCCTTAAGAAGATTTCCAGGTAACTTCACTTCACAATTCTCTCATAGAAATTTTTTTGGTTTTGATTAGTCTTTATTCTCTCTAGACTTGCTCTTGAGTGTTCTTCGCGGTCCTTCTTGATTTCTCTGCTTTAATTCGCTTTTCGGTGACTTTAGTCCTGCAAAACAGTTTTTCGGGCGCTAACTTTGATCTTTTTGCATCAAAGTGCTACTTTTCTCATATGTTCTTCCTTGTTCTTCAAAGAATTTGTTTTTCCAGCAAGTTTTAAGAAAAACTTTAGGAATCATTCGTTTTTGATCCATAAGTTTTTTTTTCTTTTTCTCTTTATTTGTTGGAATAATAAATTCAATTTTTTCTTTATTGAATTTTCTTTTTATTATATATTTTCTCTTTTTTTTTTGGGGGGGGGGGAAATATATACCTTCCCCTTTCTTCTTTTCTCCTTAATTTTCTTCTCTCCTCCCCAACTTTCTTCTCTTCTCCTTCTCTGTTTTTGATGAATTCAGACAAATCACCATCCGCCCGAGCCGACCCGAGCTTGCTGTGCACCAGAGTCCGAGCCGAAGCCAACTCGCTGCGCACCAGGGGCCGAGCCGACCCAAACTTGCCGTGCGCCAAGGTCCGAGCCGACCGAGCTTGCCGCGCGGGGGGTCCGAACCAAGGCGAGTCCGTCGCATGCTGTGGCCCGAGCCGAGGTGGGCTTATCGCGTGCCGTGGTCTGACTCGAAGAGGATCTGCCGCGGGTCCCTACCCGAGCCGAAAGCGGGTCGTCGTCCCCCATCCGAGATGAGGCAAAATCACCGCAAGGCAGGACTCGAGTTGAAGCGGATCCGCTGTTCGTCATTGCCCAAGCCAAGGTGAGCTCACCACGCGTCATGGTCTGATCCGCCGCGGGTCGCGTGTCGGATCCCGAGCCAAAGCGGTCCCTTCTCTTGCCGAGCCGGTCTCTTTCCCTTAGCTCGCCTTGCAGTGGGTCCTCCTTGGGCTCGGTTTGGACGGAGCTTATTTTATCCGAACCGGCGAACATTTGGCCCGAGCCGAGCTCGGGGTCCCCCGACCGAAGTCGCCGTCCGAATCGAGAGGCGGATCCAAGCCGACCTCCTCTTCTCACGAATCAATCCATACATAGATCATTTCTCCTGGTCCGAGCCGAGCTGCATCCTCCATCGCGCGTTCCCCCAAGCTGATCGCTTATCTAGTTTATCTCTTAACAAATTGATAGAGTTACGGAATGATTGTCGCGTGCCGAGGGGCGTGGAGCTTATCTCTCCGTCTTGCTTAGAGAACCCTGAGGTAGTTAGGGACGGTCTGTGTTGCGCGTATGGGGTTTTCTTTAAGGAATGTGGACTCTCCTTCCCCTTGCCGAAACTTCTTATCCATTTTATGCATGATCTCGGGATAGCGCTAGCTCAGATTTGTCTCAATCTCATTCGCACCATAGTGGGTTTGCAAGTGCTTGCGGAGGAAACCGGGTTCAAGCTTGACGTCGAATCTCTAGTCCGACTTGAGTCGATACGAAGGGATCATCCTGGTTTTTCTACTTAATGTCGAACCCCCGCTGTAGTATTTTCTCAAGCTTCCCAAAGAAAGATGAGGATTGGAAGCGAGTCTACTTTTACTTCCCCGTGAATGAGTCCACTTTCGGTCGTCTTTCCCACCTAGCGGTTTTGGATTGGTCTCTGGAACCCGGTTAGCGGAGTTGACTTAGGATTTTGATATTTTGCCATTGTGGGTGTTTTTATCTTTTATGACTTATATCTTTTGTTTTCTTTATGCAGTACTGAATCGGAAGAAAGGAAAGCTCCCTAAGCTCTCTCGCGCTCTCATGGATTTCATTTGTGCTTATAGCACGGCAAAGTTCTGGTGGGAATCGTTCACTCCGATTAGGATCTTTTAATCCAATATGCGTCTCGGAAGTGCCCACAAATCTCAATGTCCGCCCCCTTCCGACCAAGCTTCTGGTTTGTTCGATTTTTCTTTCTTGTTTTTTTGTTTGCACATGCATTCTTTTTTAAGTGAAATCTCTTGTTTCAGCTCCCCACGATACTAAGGACATCGCAATGACTTCCTACCGTGCCGCCAGGAAAGCCAAGAATGCTCCAACCCAGGACACCAACATGTCAGCACGTCGTGAAGCCCCCCCCCCCCTCCTGCTGCCTCTTCTGCCCCCGCTGCTCCTCTTTCTGCAGGTTCGGATAAGGGATCCAAGAGAGCTGGGAAAACTCTGATGGTGTCGGCCAACCCCTCGGCCATCGCGAAGTCGGGTCGTCGACTCGTCATCGCTTTGCCCGCAGCTCGGGATACTCCTTTGCCTGCTAAAGGTGCTCCTTCCTCGGGAGGATCCTTGAAGAGGATGCTCCCGGAACAAGGGAATGCGCGGGGTGACAGAAAGAGGAAGAAGTATGACTGGGGCTTTGACTACAAGCCGAACAAGTCGATTGTTGCAGACGCGGATTTATCCTCGCATCTCTTTCGCCATTTCCGCTTTGAGGGCTGCAAGGTCCCGGCAATTCTGGATCTTCCGGACGAGGTTCGCGATCATTATTAGAAGTTTTCTAGAAGCGTCGGAGAGGTAAATGCGATCCCCCTTTTTTCCTTCTTGTTCATCATTATTTTTACTAAGTGTTGTTCATGCTTTATGTCTTTTATCTTATGCAGTCTTTGGGTTGGTACAATAGTACCTTCGAGCTTTTTGGTCGCCAACTTGCCGCCGCCAAAGACGGATCTAGCTTGAAAACTGCGGAGGACCAGGTTGTCTTGCTCACAAAGGAGCTGAAGGAAGCTCGTAGTCTCATGTTTGCCGCGGAGACCGCCGCGATGGATGCCAAGGAGGATCGGAGTCCTTTGCTTATTTTCAGGAGAAGCTAGCGCTTGAGGCCGAGAAAGCCGCCCTTACCTCTCGTCTCGAAGAGGCGGAGGCTCGTCTCAACGCACTTACTAGCTCTCAAGATATTGACACGACGCGGGCTAGGGACGAAGCCAAGAAGGCGGTTGCCGAGATGGTCCGCGATGGGATTGAGCAGGTGAAGCTTCACCTTGTTCCCCAGAGTGTCGCCCGGGACTCGCTTCTGTATTTCCGCGAAGTCAACTCCAACCTTGAGCTTCTTTTGGACATTGAGAAAGGTGAGGTCCCGGATCTCAAGGCGGAGCTCAAGGTTCTTACTACTGATTGCAAGATTGCGAGGAAGACGTATGAGGAAGCCAAGGCGAAGATTCCCCCTCTCGACTTGGAGAGATTTGTTTGTCTTTTCTCAGGACCTTTGCCACCGCCTTCGGCTTATGAGATTCCGCCATCCTCTCCGGTCACGACTCTGGTCCTCACTCCTGATGGTAGCTCGCACGTTCCCCCTTCGGACTCCATCCCCGACATTCCCATCATCACTTCTACCGATGTTGCGGTTCTTATTGACGAGTTTGGGTCTAACATGGGACCCAAGATGGACGAGTTGGTGGAGGAGATATGCGTTACCGTTGCGGAGGATCCTTCTCAGACTTAGGATTTTCTTTCCGTCTTTACTTTTATGATTCAGAGACTTGTGTTATTCTCTCTATTTTCTTATGTTTTAGTACTTTGCTCGGGTTTTACCTAGAGCTTTCTTTATATTTTCTAGACTTTTGTCATATGTTGCTCAGGATGACCTGATACTTTATTTGTTGGAGACTTTTGATGGATTTACTTAAGCGTTGTTTATGCTTTCATTTAAATCCTTTTTCATTTTAGTCCGGCCTTTAGGCCTTAAACTTTTTGTTAGCTCTTGCTTAAGTTCTTTCCGAGCTCTTTTTAATCTTTGAGCGCGGTTTTCGATTTGCATTCTCGCATTCTCGCATTGGTCGTCCCAAAGAAAATGCTTATTCCCCTTGAAGAGTTGAAAGAATGGCAGACATTTGTCGGTTGACCGCGAAATGAATCTTTTTAGAGTAGCAATCCTTCCCGTCAAGCGTTCGACTTCCTTTAGCGTCTTTGGTGACGACATCGAGAGAAATGTTATTATCTGGTTCGGGTTGGCCTCTATCCCCCTCTCGGTTATGAGATAGCCTAAAAATTCTCCAGAAGTAACTGCGAACGTGCATTTCTCTGGATTCAGCTTCATTCCGAATTGATTAAGGGTCTCGAAGCACCTGCCGAGATGCTGAACGTGTTCATATTTCACCAGGGACTTCACCAGCATGTCATCGACGTAAACCTCCATGGTTTCACCAAGTTGAGATGAGAAAATCTTATTCACCAATATGTGATATGTCGCTCCGGCATTTATTAATCTGAAGGGCATAACTTTGTAGCAGTAGATTCCCCTATCAGTTATGAAGGAATTCTTCTCTTGGTCTTCCGGATTCATTAGAATCTGGTTACATCCAGAGAAGGCATCCATGAAGGAAAGTAACTGATTTCCCGCTGTCGCTTCTACCAATCGGTCGATATGAGGGAGCGGGAAACTATCTTTTGGGCAGGCTTTGTTAAGATCTGTGAAATTATACACAAATCTTCCATTTCCCATTCTTCTTTTCACCACCATGGGGTTCGCTAACCACTCAGGGTATTGTACTTCTCTTATCGATCTGTTCGCTAGAAGTTTTGACACTTCGTCGTTCACGGCCTGATACTTCTCGGGACCGAGTTTCCGTCTTTTCTGCTTTATTGGTTTGAAAGCTGCATCGACATTCAACTGATGTGAGATCACATCAAGACTTATTCCCAGCATATCGCTGACTATCCCCCTTTTGTCTTCGCCGTCCTCCGGGCTTGAAGTTATTTGATCATTGCCAAACTTCGGACTCAGATTTTCTTCTTCGGAAGAAAAATCCGAGCCCTTTAGTTGCTATCGAACCCTGGACTTGACGCCAGCCATGTAGCATATTCGAGAGTTCTTCTGACTTCCGTGGAGTACTCCTATATCGCCTTTGGTCGGAAACTTCACACACTGGTGATATGTGGACGGGATAGCCCTCATTTCGTGGAGCCAATGAGTTCCCAAAATGATATTATAAGTTGCCGGTCGATCCACCATGGTAAACTCAACGAGCTTATGGACCCCTTGTGCAGACACTAGAAGACTTATAGTGCCGAGCGACATTTCTGTCGCTCCGCTAAATCATGTTAAGGGAGTTAGAGGACCCCTTACTTCTGAACTGTCGAGTCCCATTCGTTTGAGCGTCTCTAGGAAAATGACATTGACGGTGCTTCCTGTGTGGATCAAAACTTGTGATACCTCGCAGTTTGCCCTGATATCGAGTTTGACGACTAGAACGTCGTCGTGTGGTAAGTCTAGGTGAGAGGTGTCTTGTTCAGTAAAGCTTATCCCACTTCCGGGATCCGGAGTGTGTCTTGCTTTGCCAAATTCTGCTTTCCTCACATACGACTTCACCAAAGAAACTGATTCTCGGCAATGCATGGATCCCCCATGATGGAGTCTATGCGCTTCTTTTGGGGACCCTTTGCGGTTCCTCCTCATTCCAGACTCCGAGCCCTTTTTCCTGCAGGGACCTCTGTGTTCTCCTCTGGGGTTTCCATCTCACGAACAATTGCCTCAAGGTCGATTCCTCCTTTCAGCTCTCCTTTGGCGAATTTCTTGCTAAGAAAATTCTTTAGCTTGAAACACTCGTGCATGACGTGGCCGTTACACTTGTGTAACTCGCAGTAAGCATCCAGGTCGCGTCCCAGCATGCGCGGTCCGTCTTTTCTTTCATGCTTTCGCCCCTTTTCTCCACATTGTACGAGTGAGAGCCTTTAGATCCTCCTCGGAATTCTTTGCCCTCCTTCTTCTCGAACTTTTTCGGCAGGAATGTTGGTTCGAAAGCTTCTTTTACAACTTTAAACTTCTTAGAGAGAGCAACCTTTTCCTCTTCGGCAATCATCCAATTCGTGGAGCGATGAAATGCATCCTCAATTGTTTCCGGCTTATGGATTGTCAAGTCAAAACGGAAAAGGGACTCATGCCAGAGTCCGTGTTTAAGTGCAGCAAGTGATGTCGACTCACTTACACCGGACACCTTTGCTTTGACGGCCTTGAACCGCTCGATAAAACTTCTAAGTGATTCACTTGGACCTTGACTTAAAGTCCAGAGGTCGGCATCCGAGGTTCCTTTGTCCATGAAAATGGAATAGTGCTTCAGGAATGTCGTCGACAATTGTGTGAAATTTTCGATCGAATCCCCCTCGAGATGGGAAAACCACTCGAGAGCTGATCCTGTCAGGTTCTCAACGAAGAGTCTGCAGTATCCTGCATCTTTCTCCTCTTCCCTGAAATGTGCTCGGGTGACGGCAATCCTGAAGGCTGTCATGTGCGCCTTTAGGTCTGACTTCCCTTTGTAAATAGGGAGTCTCAGCTTTCCGGTGTCTCTTAACCGCGCATTCGCAATACGCGCGGTGAAAGGGGTCCTCTCTGTCTCCGCGATCACAAGATCGATCTCCAGGGCCGCGCTGGTGACTCGGTGGACCTTTGATGTCATCGTGAGAAGTTTGGCATTCGCCTTGTCGATAGATCTTCAGAGCGCGTCGTACTCGCGAGATCTTTGTCCATGCGAACCCCTTCCTATGTTGTCGTCATCCATCCTTATGGAGCTTGGAGTTTGCAGCTCTCTAGTGTCTCCCGGAGCTCTTTGGCTTCCAGCTCTCTGATTCGCATCTAGGGAATCGTCGATTCGCCAGTTCGGACCTGTAGGAGCATCAGCTTGTCGGTTCAGATCGACAGGATTGCCAGCTCCCCGGTTCAGACCCGCAGGAGCGTCAGCTCTCCGGCTCGGATCAGCAGGGTTGCCAGCTCCCCAGTTTGGACCCGCAGGGAAGTCAGTTCTCCTGTTCGGATCGGCAGGATTTTCAGCTCTCCTGCTTGCGTCCAACAAGCTCTCGCCTCGCCAATTCAGACCTGTCAGGTCACCAGCTCTCCGATTCAGGTTTGAAGAACTGTCAGCTCCCCGGTTCGGACCCATAGGAGCGTCAACTCTCTAGTTCAGATTAGCGGGATTACCAGCTCCCCAGTTCGGACCCGCAGGGAAGTCAGTTCTCCTGTTCGTATCAATAGGATTACCAGCTCCCCCGCTTGCATCCAGCGAGCTCTCGTCTCGCCGGTTCGGACCCGTCAGGTCACCAGCTCTCTGATTCGGGTTCGGAGGATCATCAGCTCTCCGGTTATCATCCTGATTGCTGGTACCTCCGTTCCCACCATCTCCTGGGTTCGCCGGGGTCAGGACCATCGGCACGGTTCTCCCTATTGGGGTCGTCAAGGCTCCTAGGCGAACCTCCAGATCGGACTAGACATTCGTTAGGGTCACAAGTCGGGTTGTCACGTGCTCTTCGTGACTGTTAAAGCGAGCAATGAGCGCGTCGCTCGATTCTTTCTGCTTTTCGGTAGAAGCCACCAACGTCGCCAGCATCAGCTTCAGCTCCGCCAGAGAGTCCTGGTTCACCACCGAGGCCACCTAGTTAGCTGCATCAGCATGCTGACTTCTAATTGGAGAATCTGATGGTGTCTCCATTCTTTTTCTGGGCAGAGTTAGTGTTCTTCAACGATTTCGCCGGAGTGTCTGTCTTCTCTTCCCACTGACGGCGCCAAAATGTGAGAGTTGAATCTCTCACACCAAAATTATCCAAAATTTGCAAAAGATTTGATGAAAATATGTGTTTCTTGATTTTTTTCTTAATTACAATTGTGTTTAAGTTTTACCAATGGAAAAAATGAGAACCACTAAACATGGGCCCCCCCCCCCCACTATATTTATATTCAAACCCGCATTTATGTGCCCTCTTAATAGCATTTATTGCGGAGATTCTCTTTTGAATTCTCTGCGTAACTGCCAATTTGGCCATAAATGCGGCGCGATTCACAGAGGTGGGTGTGTTGACTGCTTCTGTCTGCGCCGAAACTGTTCTCCTTATCAGCACATTCACCAGCACATTCGTCAGCACATTCGTCAGCACATTCACCAATACATTCGTCAGCACATTCACCAGCATATTTATCAGCACATTTCGTCAACACATTCACCAGCACATTTGCCAGCACATTTATCAGCACTTTTCATCAGCACATACACCAGCACATTTGTCAGCACATTTCGTAAGCATATTTCGTCATGGGCTTACTTTTCCAAAATGGGCTTGGGAGGCCCAATTACTTATCGGACCGGGTTAACTTCCGGAAACCCGACCCGAGCGAATTTATACTCCCACAGTAACGAAGTTAGTCATTCCGAAAAAACAAACCACGGTCTCCTCGCGGAGACATTAATGTCATGACTATCTTTTTTGGAATACACGGGGCTTTAACCAAGCCTCGAAACATAATGTTGTTCGCCATTGGATCCAATCCACGAAACCTCAATTTGGTTGCTTCTTGAAAACTCATGTTCATATTAATAATTTTACTCGTATTACAGCACTCTATGGTAGGTTAGAATGCTCTCTACAATTATTAAGTTCACCATTTAGGGCGCATATGGGTTTGTTGGAAAGATGGATTAGTGGTTACTCTTTTACTCATCACTGCACAAGTCATTATTGTTCTTGTCACCCTGGAGACGGGTGAAATTTTTCTTATCTCTTGTGTTTATGCTTCTAATTTTCAAACTAATCGTGTTTTGCTTTAGCGAGATTTACAGTACAGTAAACAACTTTGTGGACCACCTCCCACTCCTTGGCTCATCTATGGAGACTTTAATGAAATTCTATCTACCTCTGAGTATTCTAACAACCGGCAACAATCAAGGTTTGGAATGCTTCAATTCCAGGACTTCGTAACTCGATGTGATCTCACATATTTAGCCTATGTGGGACCTCGCTTTACCTGGTGGAACCATAGAGATGCGGATCCCATTGGAAAGAAACTAGACCGTGCTCTAGTGAGTGACTCATGGGCGGCAATGTTTCCGACGTCTTTTGCCACATTTGAAGCTAATGGAGTTTCTGATTATGCCCGAGGTGTTTTTCAGTTTAGCACTTCCATCTCTCCAATTCGTAAATCTTTCAAATTTATTAACTTTATCATTACTAACCCTCTCTTTTTGTAGGTACTACGGACTCATTGGAATTTCTAGGCTTCTCTCTATCCTTTCCGGATTTCTCTTCCGCTGTTGTTTCTCAAGCTTAAATCGCTTAAGCTTCCCTTACTTCATTTGAATACCACCATATATAGCGACATATCTGCTCGTACACATAGTGCTTTTGAGAATCTATGTTCTTGTCAAACCCAAGCCTTATTAAATCCATGCATAACAACCTTCCAAGCCGAAGCAGAAGCTTCAAAAACCTGGCACTCATTAGTGCAAGCCGAAGAGATGTTTTACAAGAAAAAATCCAGAGTTACTTGGTTGGGCCAAGGGGACCGTAATACGGGTTTTTTCATCGTAATGCTTGTTCAAGGTCATCTCAGAATACTATAAGGAGACTTATTACATATTCAGGTGTGGTAACGGACTTTCCAACCATTAAAGCCATCGCATCAGATTACTTCAAACATTCCTAGAACATGACATAACGACTGTAGATTTACAATCCCCATCACTCGTGGATCTCCTTGAATATCGTTGTCCATCTACTTCAGCTAATACTCTTTGCGGACCAATATTGGCTATGGATATTAAGGATAATATTTTCTCCATGCCATCTAAGAAGGCTCCGGGTCCGGATGGATATACCTTTGCGTTTTTTAAAGAAGCTTGGCCCATTCTTGAAAACGATTTTACTGCGGCGATCCAATCATTTTTCATGTTCGGCTTCTTACCTCACAGTATCAATGCCATGCTGATTTCTTTAATCCCCAAGGGGGATAATCCGCAAACAATTAAGGACTACCAGCCTATCTCCTGTTGTAACATCGCCTGCAAAGTCATCTCCCATCTTTGCGTTTTCGGTTGTTTATGCTATGTGCATAATCAAAAACACCGCGTGGATAAATTTGATACTAGAAGAAATCGTTCCATTTTCTTGGGTTATCCATATGGAAAGAAGGGATGGAAAGTTTATAATCTTGAAACTAAACTTATAACAGTGTTTCGTGATGTCAAGTTTATGGAAACTGAATTTCCTTTCTCTACTTCGATATTACCTCTGGAACCTGATTCTAATATTTTTATGAATCAATATAATGCTTACCATGAAGATGATGATTTTATACCACAGCTTCTCCCAATGACACAGCCTGCAATTCCTGTTATTGCAAGATGGTTACAGTTCGTTCCTTTTTGCAGATTGCGGTTACACGCGATTGGGAAGTCCACCAAATGGACGTCCACAACGCTTTCTTACATGGTGACTTAGATGACGAGGTATATATTCGACCTCCACCTGGTTTTCGTACTGACGATAAGACAATGGTTTGTCGCTTGTGTAAATCGCTTTTGGGTTTACGCCAAGCACCCCGGTGTTGGTTCGCCAAACTCGCCGCTGCTCTTACCTCTTACGGTTTTACTCAGTCACTTTCGGATCATTCTCTTTTCACGATGAGCAGTCTTGACACTAACCACGGACTACATGTCCTTGTTTATGTCGATGACTTAATCATCACGGGTAGTTCAACCGTACAGATTCAAGACTTCAAAGATTATTTGAGTTCTTGTTTTCGGATGAAAGATCTCGGGATACTCAAGTATTTTCTTGGTATTGAAGTTGCTCAGTGTTCGAAGGGAATGTATCTTTGCCAACGCAAATATACACTTGAATTGATTGAAGAAACCGGATTACTTTGTTCCAAACCGGTTTCTCATCCGATTGAGCAAAATCAGAGGCTGCCCCTAGCCGATGGTCCTCTCTTTGATGACCCCTCTCGTTATCGACGTTTGGTGGATCGCTTAATCTACTTGGGTGTTACTCGACCTGATTTATCTTTCTCGATTCATCTTTTTCACAGTTTATGCAAGCACCGAGACTCGCGCATTGGGAGGCTGTGTTACGTGTGGTGCGATACTTAAAGCTTAATCATGGTCAAGGACTTCTTTTGAGAGCCGATACTCCTCTTAAATTGGTAGCTTGGTCGGACTCGGATTGGGCCGACTGCCCGTTATCGCGTCTCTTGGTTACGGCATGGTTTATATAGTTAGCTTCCTCGCCAATTTCTTGGAAGACCCGCAAACAAGATACTGTCTCCCGCTCTTCCGCTGAAGCCGAATACAGGTCCATGGCTGACACGGTTTGTGAGCTTCTTTGGTTATGCGAATTACTTATCACTCTTGGTGTAGAATTCTCCGAGCCAATCCCGTTGTACTGTGATAACTAGTCCGCTCTTCACCTAAGCGCTAATCCGGTTTTTCATGAAATGACTAAGAACATCGAGTCCGACTATCATTTTATCCGTGATGAGATCGTCCGTGGCATCATTGCTCCCGCACACACATCAACAACTACTCAACTTGCAGATATCTTTACTAAAGCCTTAGGACGAAAGGAGTTTGAAGCCTTCAAGCTCAAGCTGGGTATTTGTTATCTTCATACTCCACCTTGAGGGGGGTATTGACGGATATTGCCACTTATGTAATTATGTAGAAGTTCATGTATAAGTATGTAATTATCTCTTTCCTTGTCTTAGGTTAATTAACGTTGTATATAAGGCTAATTGCCTCCTTCGATAATCAATAAGAAAAACTTATACAATTGTTTTCTTGACAGCGCCATCGCCTATTTAGTGATGATGATGTGGGTTCTGGCATAGTTTACGGTCCTAACTCGCCGCAACAGCTGGTGTCGATGACTGCAGACCATTCTGTAACATATCCGAGGAGAAGGTTTGAAGTGGGTTTATAAGTGGGCTTATTACTAAAGAACAGGCCCAATCTATAAAAGAATGGGTCCTCAAAGTTTTTTGGTCAAGGCCCTGTTTCTGGATATGAGAATGGGCTTTTGGGAGAGGTTGTTATTAGGCCTTTGGTGCATATGAGCCCAACAGATGAGGGTCCGATGGATTTACAAGAAAATGTGGTGGGCCAATTTGGTTCAAGTTGGCCAGTTTTGATAGGTTCGAATGAAATTGAGGGAGGGGGGGGGAATTTTCTTTCTCTCCAAGTGAGGATATTATTTCTCCCTTGAAAGGTATCTTGGATTTTAAACATTCAAAAGATGGAAATGATGTGAAAAAGGCCGATTTCCTTGTGGTATGACCGATTTCCCTTGTGGTATGACCGATTTCCCTTTTACTGGTAACTGCCTCTCTTGGGTAGGGAGACATGTTCGGAATACGGTTCATTGCCTTCTCGATCGGGCCATGGGAAATGAAGAATAGCTTGATGTATTCTCGTATTCTCTTTTTGAGTATCTACGATTTTGGAGCTCTGATCACCGGCCACTTATGATATATTTAGGCAATCGAAAACTGAGGGGATCATGTCTATTTCGATTTGATAAACGATGGCCGACGAAGGAGAATTCTGAAACCATAGTTTGAGGAGGATGGCAACGTGGTGCTTCGAATATCACTTTGTCCATTTGGGACATAATTAAGAACGGTCGTGGTCGGATTGCGCGATGGAGGAGAGAGGAACAAATTAATTCCTCCCATGATGCAGATTCACTAAAATCGCAAATTGATGCGGCTCATTCCCAGGATGGCCACTCAACGGAGGACATTGTAATTCTCACAACTCATCTTTGGACTGCGATTTTGGATGAGGAAATGTTCTGGAAACAGAAATGTTGTATCACCTGGTTACAGGAGGGTGATAGGAATACACAATTTTTCCATGCCAATACGAAGCAACGATGGGCCTGAAATCGAATATCAGGTCTATTAAAGGGGAATGGCTTTTAGACGGAGAAAGAGGAAGAGATTGAAGCAAAAGTTGTGTCCTATTTTAAAGATTTGTTTACAAGCTCTGCAAGGGTAAGTATGGATACGGTGTTGCGGGATTTACGGTTAGTAATCAAAAATGATATTAATGCACAGTTGCTCCGACCTGTTCTAGTTGAGGAGATTAAAGATGCTCTTTTTGCTATGGCTCTTGGAAAAGCACCCTGGTTGGATGGTATGACTGCATTGTTTTTCCAAAAGTTTTGGAATATTGTTGGGAGTAATGTTCTCCAGTTACTACAAGATTTTATGGCAAATGGTGTCTTTGATAGTAAGCTTAACGAGATTAATATATGTCTCATTCCAAAACTGGATACACCCAAGGAGATGAAGGATTTTTGATATTACTCGGTTTTAACGCATAGTAAGCATTTATGCTTTCTATTCAACGTTATCCGAGCTTTTCTCTGCAAAATTGGTATGTTTTACAGGTTTCTAGGTATTCGGGACGCTTTGGATGCAAATTGACATATTTTGGTGCAGAATCTGGCAGAAAGGTCAGAATATTTCTAACGCTTGAAGATGTTCCCACCGATGTATGAATCTGAAATTCGGACACGGGATAGCCACGTGAGTTAGTTTTCATATGGAAGTGGTTTGAAGTCGATCCATCGGTGCAATCAAAAGTTATGGCTATTTTACTGAAGACTGGTCAAGCTGCCTTGCAGATGAAGCAGGTGCAAGCCAGACCGATCAGTCCAAACTCCCTGGAAAAATCAGAAAACTCAGACCAATCGGTCCAAGGCTGGACCGATCGATCCAAACCGACCCGGAGCACCCAGACCGATCAATCCAGCCCTAGACCGATCAATCCAGCCTCCTGCGAGAAATTTGGAGACTTTCCATATTTTGCACATGTGTTCTCAAGACTTATCAAGATTTCCTATTTTTATTTTATTTCTTTTGAACTATAAAAGCCTTGTGACTTAGGTTTATTATTTCTTAAGCTTTACTTTATTTATGAGAGAATTACTGAGGAGAAGATATTCTGAAACTCTGTATTTGGGAAAAGATTTCTGAACCTCTTTATTTATCTATACTTAATTTAAATATGTGTTCTTCTTTGATATTGTATTGTTTATGCTTTGCAATGTCTGAGTAGTTCCATAGTTAGGTTTTAGGGTTTCCTAGGGAATTCAAGGTTTGATTGTTAGATTTATCATAAAGGGTAATAATTGTTAGGTTCTTAGTCTAGACTTATTATTAATGCATGAATTGGACTGGCCATCTAGTTTATTGATATTAGACTGATAAACANTAACTAGTTCATTGATATTAGACTGATAAACACAAAGGGATTTGGTTCAGAAGTTGGATCTAGTCTAGATGAATAAGTGATTTTGCTTGTGGGAGTATTGTCTTAATTGCTTATGAACGATTGAATATGATCTGTAATGCATGTTCCGTTATTTAAAAGACGGCGAGAGTTTGTCTCTGATAATTTGAGCA
>OVBE01001329.1:0-37665 GCA_900406425.1 Iberis pinnata | reverse complement strand
GAATAATATAACTACATTAATCTACTATAGAATATTAATTTTTTGTAAATTATAATTTATTTATAATTTTTTTGTATCAATCATTAAAATTCGAAATAAAATACATTATAATACAAAGGTGTTAACAAATAGAATATTAATTTATAAAAGTTAAATTGTGCCAATCGGAGCTTCTAATTTTAGTGATAAATGGTTCACGTTTGCGAGTTCCGCCACCTAGGTTCATATTCCGACTGGCGTCAATTAAAATTAGGTGAATTTTGATGGTTCTCCTAGGTATTCTTAGCGACTGCTAACGTTTTATATTTAGTCAAATACTTCGGGGTTCCAGATACAAAAGTCATAAAAAAAAAATTAATTGTGCCAAATATAAAAGTAAGAAAAAGGAACTATTGTTAGGTGGATTGTCTCTCATGTGATTTAGTTGGGGAATAATCTTACATCTTACTTTATACTAAAATAAACATTTTGAAATGTCCTTATCTGTAACAATAAATGGGACAGCTAAATTTTCCATACACATTAAAAAAAAATTTAACTACTAGTCAAAAGTATTATATATATAGTACGTCAACTAATTTTTAATTTTTTGGATTATATTAGTGAAAATTTGGTCATCGAATGTCTAATACTTTGTCGGAATAAAATCTATTAAACAACTAGTAACCTGCATTGCTTATGTGTTATGACCAAATTAAATAATTTGTTAAAATATATAAGCTTTAAGTCACTTTTGTTAGTTGAGGCTTTAGTGCTTTACTAACTAAAAAAAAGACATTTTAATATACATACATATTTCCTTTTTCTTTTTGTTAAATCGATAAAAACCTGTATCATAATAAAATTGTATAACATATGAAAACAAAATTACATTAAATAAATATTAGACGAATAAAAAAGAGTAATTTCTTGAAATACAATAAAAATAAATTCAAATTCCAAAAATATCACACTCCCAAAAGTTTTCAAAATATCACGCACTCTCAAATATTCTAAAAGCGCGTACGATTTAGCTCGCCAATGGGCGAGTTGAACCATGCAAAGTACCACACACACTTCGTATCATATCAGACGAATCATCTCTTTTTTCGTATCATTTCGAGTTTCCATTGAAACTCTACGATAAAAACCGTAAAACTCATTATTTTCATATAAGTTTCGAAGTAATTGTATAAATGGTAACAATTAGCTTGAATACCAAAGTTATATTATCCATACGATTATTTCGTACGATTTGTGAAAGAGTCATAAAATCATTTCCTATAAAATTTAATCGTATAAAAAATAATGGTTAGCCTAAACACCAATGATTATTTCAACTATGTGATTAAATTTATCACTAAAATATATTGAATATAGTAGTTTTTAAATACATAAACAAAATTAATATAATAGTTGTTTCTAATTCTCTATTATATTAAAATATATTTAATATATTAGTTTTCAAAAATATGATTATATATGTAAATACGAAGAGTGTACGAATTATATATTTAAAAGTTTTTTAATTTCAATATATGATAATAAATGTATAAATAAATTTATTAATAGTAGCTAGTATATCTATTTTATTTTCGATTAAACTTTCATATTAATAAGGAAGTGAATTAATAGATTTTTATATGTTTTGCTTATATATTTTTAGATTTGTTAGGCTACATGAATAATATGAATAAAATTTTTAGTTGTGTTTGGTTATTAAGATAAAAATTTAGTTATTCAGATACAATTATCCCCAATGAAAATTTTATTTGTTAATTCTATTAATGACATGACATGTAATATAATATTCAAAAATATAAAATATAATGTTAGTTTAACACTCTTTTTTAGTAAATAGGATATGGGTATATACATATATATATGGAACATAAACCCATTATCATACAAACGGGCTAAGCCATTTAAGTGATAAGCCCATTTAATCTTACAAAACTACACACTGGCCCAAAACGAAATGTGTCTTTTTCAAAATACAACTATATTTTCGTCGTCTAGCAAAGCAATAAAAGTAACCACGCAAAAAGAAAAAACGCAAATTAATCACAACACGAGAAAAAGGAAATTTTAAATATGTTTTTTTTTTGTAATTCATCAAAAGAATTTTTTAGAATATAGTTTCCATATTTTTTGAATTTTATATTAATTTCATACGTTAAAAAAAAAAAAAAAAAATTCACAAGAGAAGACACACTCGTAATTAATAATGGTTATTAATGTTGTCCTTTATTAACATTTAATTTAATCATGCTAATTACCTCCCAACGTGGGACCCTCACTTAAAAGCCCAGATGTAAAAGTCCTTAATTACCCTCACTCAAAAAAAGCTAGTAAGGGTATATTCGTCATTTACAGTAAATTAATTAAAGCAAGCGAATCTATCTGACCGCGCAATCTACGCCGTTAAATTAGGTTTAAGCGAAAATGGGTCCCACTTATTTGATTAATTAAAAGTTTAAGCCAATGGTAACGTTCCACGTGTAATGATTACTTTGGTAATTGTATTGCTATTTTTGGCGGGCGTAATTAATAAATTCAAAAATCAGTGAAATTAAAACAAAAACCCTAGCGCCTCTTTTTTTTTTTTTTTGTTCATTCACTTTCTCTTTCTCTCAAATCATTTTCCCTCGCTTATCGTCATTTTCTCCCTCCATTTTCGCTCTCTCGAGCTAATCGAAATCTCTTTGATTATCTAATTTGTAGCTGAATCTTTACCGATCTGAAGTTCTATTGAAGTAGAAGGTCTTTGTTAATCTTAGGTAATTCCTTATCCGTATTTTTGTTACCTTTAGGGTTTGAACTTGTTCGATTTGACTTGTAATTTGTTGATGATTTGGCTGAGATTCCATAGTTGATCTGGTTTGATTTTGCTAGAGCATTTCTCTTTGTTAATCTAGGTAATTCCTTTATCCGTATTTTTGTTACTTTTAGGGTTTGAACTTGTTCGATTTGAGTTGTAATTTGTTGATGATTTGGCTGAGATTCCATAGTTGATCTGGTTTGATTTTGCTAGAGCATCATTTAGAAAACATTGAATCAAAAGCAACTTTCTCATTTCTGATTTATTTAAAACCGATTCTCTCAGATTTCGATTGATGATTTTCTATTGAAGTAGAAGGTCTCTGTTAATCTAGGTAATTCCTTATCCGTAGTTTTGTTACCTTTAGGGTTTGAACTTGTTCGATTTGACTTGTAATTTGTTGATGATTTGGCTGAGATTCCATAGTTGATCTGGTTTGATTTTGTTAGAAAACATTGAATCAAAAGCAACTTTCTCATTTCTGGTTTATTTAAAACTGATTCTCTCAGATTTCGATTGATGATTTTCTATTGAAGTAGAAGGTCTCTGTTAATCTAGGTAATTCCTTATCCGTGTTTTTTGTTACCTTTAGGGTTTGAACTCGGTCGATTTGACTTGTGATTTGTTGATGATTTGGCTGAGATTTCATAGTTGATCTAGTTTGATTTTTCTAGAGCATCATTTAGAAAACATCGAAGCAAAAGCAACTTTCTGCTTTCTGATTTATCTTAAACCGATTCTCTCAGATTTCGATTGATGATTTTCTATAGAAGTAGAAGGTCTCTGTTAATCTAGGTAATTCCTTATCCGTGTTTTTTTGTTGCTTCTAGGGTTTTGAACTTGTTCGATTTGAGTTGTAATTTGTTGATGATTTGGCTGAGATTCCATAGTTGATCTGGTTTGATTTTGCTAGAGTATCATTTAGAAAACATTGAATCAAAAGCAACTTTCTCATTTCTGATTTATTTAAAACCGATTCTCTCAGATTTCGATTGATGATTTTCTATTGAAGTAGAAGGTCTCTGTTAATCTAGGTAATTCCTTATCCGTATTTTTGTTACCTTTAGGGTTTTGAACTCGTTCGATTTGAGTTGTAATTTGTTGATGATTTGGCTGAGATTCCATAGTTGATCTGGTTTGATTTTGCTAGAGTATCATTTAGAAAACATTGAATCAAAAGCAACTTTCTCATTTCTGATTTATTTAAAACCGATTCTCTCAGATTTCGATTGATGATTTTCTATTGAAGTAGAAGGTCTCTGTTAATCTAGGTAATTCCTTATCCGTATTTTTGTTACCTTTAGGGTTTTGAACTCGTTCGATTTGAGTTGTAATTTGTTGATGATTTGTCTGAGATTCCATAGTTGATCTGGTTTGATTTTGCTAGAGTATCATTTAGAAAACATTGAATCAAAAGCAACTTTCTCATTTCTGATTTGTCTTAAACCGATTCTCTCAGATTTCGATTGATGATTTTCTATTGAAGTAGAAGGTCTCTGTTAATCTAGGTAATTCCTTATTCGTGTTTTTTGTTACCTTTAGGGTTTGAACTTGTTCGATTTGACTTGTGATTTGTTGATGATTTGGCTGAGATTCCATAGTTGTTCTGGTTTTATTTTGCTAGAGCATCATTTAGAAAACATTGAATCAAAAGCAACTTTCTCATTTCTGATTTATCTAAAACCGATTCTCTCAGATTTCGATTTTTGTTTAATCTATAGGAACATACTGTAGAACCGAATCCGACGCATATGGGAAAGGTATCTCCAAAAGATTCAGATTCAAAGATCTCAGCTAGAAAAAAGAAACAGAAAAGTTCAAGTCAAAGATATTTAAAGCCAAGAACTCTAGTTCAGCTTTGTTACAGTAAAGCATCAGAAGCTGCAAAGACATGCAAAGAACGAGTTCCTGTATTTGATACAAAGAACAATAAAGTGGAAATGGAGCATATAAATTCTCCCAAAAGCCCTCTGATAATGTCTCCTGTCAACATTGTTAAACGGAGTAGCTTAGTGAGACCAATGGAGTTTGATGATTTACAGGTTGATAGTAATCGATGTAAGAAAAGCCCTTTAATGTTATCATCTCCAATTGGTATTGTTATGCAAAATAGTTTGTTGAGAACACCAAAAACTCCTCAAGCTGATCCTTGTAACTCAGAATCTCCATTTGAATCACTTCCCATGGATTTACTGGTAAAATTTTCTTACTTAGTTCTTGTTATAAGACTGTGCCTTGATGTTTAATTTCAAGTTCTTTTTGTATCTTACAGGTTAAAATAGTTTGTCATCTGCATCATGATCAGCTGAAAGCAGTTTTCCATGTTTCTCAAAGAATAAGAATGGCTGTATGTTCTCTTCTCTTCTCTGTTTGCTTTACATTTTCGGCATTTAAGCCGAACCGAACCGAATTTAGTTCAGTTAATTAGGTTTTTTTGTTCAACTTGCAAGTTTTTTATTTTAGTTTGGTTTCGGTTCGGCAAATTTTTTTTTTTTTTTTTTTCAAATTTGACCGAACCCAACCAACCTTAACTCAACCTAACTTGTTAAAATTTACCAAACAAACTTAAAATAATTGAGAAAAACCCGAAAAAACCCAAAACTAACAAAAATTTAACTGAAGTTAAGATTTACTAACCGAAAAAACCGAACTTCAGAAGTGAAAAACTGAATCGAAATGCCGAACAGAACTGACCGGAACCTAACCGAACTTGCTAAAATTAACCACACAAACTGAAAATAATTGAGGAAAAACCGAAAAAACCCAAAATTAACGGGCAGCAGTACTGCTTTTTCATTGGGCAATTGGATCCGTGATATCATTACTTGGAGTAAGAAGTTCATAGGTATCAAGTATTTTTGGACGCCAAGACAAAACAATTCGTTAGCACATATACTTGCTCGAAATCAGAATTCTAGTATGTCTTGTTTTTCTGTTTATAATCATGTTCCTAATTGTCTAACTTCTGTAATCCATACTGATTCGGTATCAAATTAATAAAATCATTTGCGTTAAAAAAAAAAAAAACAAAAAATTAACCGAAATTAAGATATACGAACCGAAAAAACCGAACTTCAAAAGATAAAAACTAAACTTAAATGCCGAACCAAACCAAACTTTTGTCATGTTCATTTCGGAAAAAAAAAACCCGAATATACCGAATAAACCGAATGCCAACCCCTACTTTACATTCTTAAAATCTTCTTTTGGTAATTTTCTTGTTGGGTACTAATCTATTTTGAGTTTCCTTTTGAGACAGACTTTGCTAGCAAGACAGATTCATTTCAATTATACAACACCAAACCGATCAAGACAAGAAATGTTAAATGTATTAACACCAATGCCAATAAATCGTTGGCCATTTCTTAGGTACATACATCTTCAACTTCAATACTTTTGTTTTGTAAAAAAAAGAGTATCAAACATCTTGTTTGACTCTTAAAAACCTTCATTTGATCTTAATAAACAGCAAAGGAGATGGAAACACAACATTCAAATCAAGCCCACATACACCAAAAGCACCAAAACATGCTCCTAGACCACCTTATCGATCTAAATTCACAGAGATGAAACAAATCACTGCTGTTCTTTTCCAAGATCAAACAACATTTCCTTCAAGATGTATTGTTCCTTCTGTTCTACAAAGACCAACTTTGTTCAAACCAATGGCTCCAAAACATCCTCGTGTATTGTTCTATGAAGATGAGTTATGTCAAGCTGTTGCTCAAAACAATCTTCGTTGATTACAACATTCTGCAATTGTCTTTTTTTTTTCTTCTGTTTTGTTTATATTAGGGTTTGTTTTTTATTGCATTGATCATTGTTGATGATGATCGTTTATTATATAGTAAGGAGCATGCAAGTTTTGTAGCAGTGCTAAAGTTCAGTGTCTTTAGGTTTATATGGTAAAATGTTGTGGTTTCATTTTAAGGGTTTTTTTGTGTTTTTAGTTTGTTAAAATAAGTTTTTTTTTTTGTTTTGAAATTGTGAGTTTGAGTCTTGTGTATATGTTATGCATCTATTTGGATAAGTTGCTTTTATTTGCTTTTAATTTTCTACCAATTTATCTTATCTGTGAAATTATATATATTTTTTTTACTCATTTAAACGAATGTACAAAGAGACACGAGAAACATGAAAGAAAAACGTTAGTAGAAACTTAATTATGAAAGACGAATTTTTTCTTGAATGCGTGAATGAAACTAGATAAATCCTCCTAAAGATAAAATGATTGGAACAAACCAAATCTTGAAACACTTTTAGCAATGTGAAATTATCTTTAAGATTTTAAATTTGATCAAAACCAACCAACTCATAAACTGTTAAACTATATATTACCCATAGGATGCTCTTGTTTTTTTTTCCTAAACAAATCATGGAAAACATTAGAATACAAAAAAATGACCTTGAAAATGAGAAAATTAAAGAAACAACTTATGACACTGTTTTTTAAGAAATAGATCTTGCATGATAATAATATATTGAAATATATTATTTTCTTTATGCGATATTCATACTATAGATATGCCAATTTATATTATACTAGATAAATGTTGGCATAATATATGGAGAAAAAAAATATTTCGATTACGAAATTAATAATTTGTATTATTAAGATTCATATAATTAAATTTATTTTAAAATTCGTGTTTTATTATTGGTAACATGTATTTGAAAATAATCACTAAAAATATACAAAATTGATTCATAAATTGTAGACACATTTCTAAAGATTCTACAAAGTTTTTTTTATCACTTAAAATTTTATATGTTTTTTTATGTAAATAGATAGTCTTTTTTATTTTTGACAATTTAACTATGTTTTTTTTATATATATTATAATCATTTTAATATTTTATTTTATAATATTTGAAAAATAAAAAAAAAATAAAAATGATAATTTTCTTAAATGTTTGACACGACTTACAATCAAAATATAATATGACACGTGTCACAATTTGGTGAGTTAATTTTGACACGTTTAATTATTTTATATAATGTAAAATTTATCAACTTTCAAATCACACAAAAACAAACCATTTTATTCAATACATATTATGAAATGTCAACACTTTAATGCTAGTTAGTCCCTATCATAGCCATTGACAAATTGTTAAGAAACTTACATGTATGTGGTAGGAAATTCTAGTATGATGTAACATGGCGAAATTAATTTGAAGAGGTCTTTGATATTAATATCTAAATGGGCCTATTAATATCTAATGGGCCTAAATCAAGCATCTGTTACTAAAAGCGTGTAATATATATAAGGAGAAGAAAGGTCTCCAATCATACAACGCGTTTAATTATACTATCCTTGTTTCCAAACAAGCCTCAATTATTTTTTGTTTGGCTATAAATATAACTTCCATGTATTGAGTCATTACCATTTTATTGTTTTTCTTCATCGAAGAGAAAAAGCTTCGAGATCTCGCAATCCTTCGTTCTTCTCCGTTTTCAAACTATTACCTCCGATTCATAGCTTAAATCAACTCTAACTTCTTAGATTTCGATTGTTAGAGCGTTATTAGAAAGCTCTTTAATATCATACTTTGAAAACTCAAAATCTCGATCTCTAGGGTTTCGTTGTTTGTTTCGTTGAGATCTGTGATTTTTTTTTTTCAATTGATTTGTAAATCGTAAGATGTCTCGGTGTTTCCCGTTTCCACCACCTGGTTATATATTAAACGGAATCCGCGATGAAGCTGTGATTAAATCGATTAAGGTTTGTTTGAGCATTTTTTGTGTTCATACGATTTTATCGAATGCTCAGCTTCCTTGTGTTTTAGGGTTTTGTTGAATACAACATTGAAAGATTGTGATGAAGATGATTTAAAACTGAAATTAAAAGTTTATGTTTATAATTGAAAGAACTAGATGATTCAAGTACAATGTGGATTTTAACTAGAGTTTTTATAGTTCATTGAGTGAAATTGCAGAGATTTATCTGTTTAACGATTGATGAATTTGAGTGCTTTGTTTCTGATGTTCAATGCAAATTCCTATTACCCATAATCGATCAAGGTTTGTTTGAGCATTCGGTTTTTGGTTTTTTGGATTCATACGATTTTCGAATGCTCAGCTTCCTTGTGTTCTAGGGTTTTGTTGAATACAACATTGAAAGATTGTGATGAAGATGATTTAAAACTGAAATTAAAAGTCTATGTTTATAATTGAAATAACTAGATGATTCAAGTATAATGTGGATTTTAACTAGAGTTTTTATAGTTCATCGAGTGAATTTGCAGAGATTTATCTGTTTAGCATTTGATGAATTTGAGTGCTTGTTTGTTTGAGCATTTTTGTGTTCATACGATTTTCGAATGCTCAGCTTCGTTGTGTTTTAGGGTTTTGTTGAATACAACATTGAAAGAATGTGATGAAGATGATTTAAAACTGAAATTAAAAGTCTATGTTTATAATTGAAAGAACTAGATGATTCAAGTACAATGTCGACTATAACTTGAATTTTTATAGTTCATTGAGTGAATTTGCAGAGATTTATCTGTTTAAGGATTGATGAATATGAGTGCTTGTTTGTTTGAGCATTTTTGTGTTCTTACGATTTTCGAATAGGATTTGTTGAATACCTGAAAGATTGTGATTGGAGATAATATAAGAGTGATTAAGATGATTTAAAACTGAAATTAAAAGTCTCATGCTTATAATTGAAAGAACTAGATGATTCAAGTACAATGTCGACTTTAATTAGAGTTTTTCTAGTTCATTGAGTGAATTTGCAGAGATTTATCTGTTTAACGATTGATGTATTTGAGTGCTTGTTTCTGATGTTCACAATTTGAGCATTCGTTTTTTGGTTTTTTGGATTCATACGATTTTCGAATGCTCAGCTTCCTTGTGTTTCTAGGGTTTGTTGAATACCTCAAACATGAAAGATGATCTAAAAGTGTAATTAAAAGTCTTTAAGTTTATATTGAAAGAACTAGTATCAGATAATGATTCAAGTACAAAGTGACTCTAACTAGAATGTGTGTAGTTCATTGAGTAAATTTACAGATATCATCTGTTTAAGGATCAATCTAATGTTCATTGTATATATGTAAGTTCTGCAAATGAATTGATGTTCTAGTGATTTTGTAAATTCAGGAAGTAGAGGAGAAAGCTAAGAAAGAACAAAGAAGGAAGGAGAAAAAAAGAGAGAAGAAAGAAAAAAAAGAGAAGAAGAAAGAAAAAAGAGAGAAGAAGGAGAAGAAGAGAAGAGAAAGGGAAGAGAAGGAACCTGAATTCGAAAATCGTAGTCATAAGAGACTGCGTAAAGATGAAGAACAAGGTGCTAAAGATGATCAGAGTCATAAAGTTGAAGTTTTTCAGAAACGAAAAGAAACCGAAATCGAATGTTTGGAGAAGAAGAGCTTAAAAGATGATCAGAATCATAAAGTTGAAGTTTTTCAGAAACGAAAAGAAACCGAAATCGAATATTTGGAGAAGAGCTTAAAAGATGATCAGAGTCATAAAGTTGAAGTTTTTCGGAAACGAAAAGAAACCGAAACCGAATATTTGGAGAAGAGCTTAAAAGATGAACAGAATCATAAAGTTGAAGTTTTTCGGACACTAAAAGAAACCGAAATCGAATGTTTAGAGAAGAGCAGCTTAACTATTGAAAGGGAGCTACTTCATTCAACATCTCAAAACTCTTGTGACAGTACTCTTGACAGCTTCGAGCTACTACCTAAGCATAAGGAGAAGAAACAGCTTCTTCTCAATGGTAAACATAACAACAACAATGACTCTGGTGAGAATCTAGTATTCTTGTTGGGTCTATTTGGGCATTTACAGGTCAATTGATGACTTTCTTTCTTCAAATTTGTTAAAGAAAGCATTATTCGGATTCGATTACCTATCCGAAGGCAGAAAGATCTCGAGCTAATGAAGATGACCAACAAGGATCAACAAAAACCTTACCTTTCGCAGCCGGTTGATCAACATCCTTGTTCCACTTCTACACGAGAACATGGTTCAAAGCCTGAGCCAACTTCTCAACAACCTTCAAGCTTATGTAGCATTTGTCCTCCATCATTAGCTGTACAATTCTTGAGCGTCGTCGAGAATTGGATCCCTAACACGACCGAGAAAAGACTAGAGCTATTCACTAACTCGAAAGACGAAGAATGTTGGTGGCTTAATAAGAAGCCAAGTAACCATAAGTTTAGCAAACAAGTTAACATTGAGATCAAAGAAGTAAGCTGTTCAATGACTTGGCCATGTGCTCGTCTTTTACCAGAAGCTGATGTTCATGCTTTACCTTACACAATCCCATTTTAAAAAGAGACAAATCCATTTTTTTGGTTTAGCCTTAAAAAAATCAAAAGGTTGTATAACTACACTGTTCTTGTTCTTTGCTGTTTGTTTTTTTTTGAATCTCTCTTCTTTTAGGACAATATGAAGAAGTTGATGTACATAGAAGATTATATAGATTGTTTAGTTGCAATAGTTACTTTTTGACTATATTGGTTAAAATCAGAAATTGAATTAAAGATTATAGTCAAAAAGGAAAATAACAAAAAAGCAATATTTTTAACAATCTGATATTGTAAAAGAGAGTTTTCTTGAGAGATGTATTACAAAATGGAGCAAGCTTTTTGTGCTTTGTTCTTCTTTTTCTTTTGTTTTGGTGGTTGAAGAACTACTCTTATTGCTGCATCAAACACTCCTTTCACATTCTGTGATTATCCAACATCAAAAATAAGAAGATGAATCAACTTATTAGGACTAGGCATTTTGCCCGAAACTTGAACCGGAACGAACCGAAAAACCGAAATTTCAAATAACCCGAATGGGTTTTGTAAATATTTAGTATGGGTACCCGAACCGGATCCGAACCGAACCGAAATCTGAATGGGTACCCAAAAATCTGAATATATTTATAGTAGATATAAGTACTTTTCTTGGGTTATTCGGGTTTTTGGTTATATTTCGGGTTTTGGACCCAAATACCCAAATTATTCATGTTACCCGAAAAATACAAACCGTAAAACCCAAAATACAAGACAAAAAAATCGAAATTACCCAAAAACACGAAAAAAAAATAATTTGGTTCCATATCGGGTTTTGGTAAAAAAACAAAACCCGACCCCAACCCGAACCGAAATCTATTCGGTTCCTATTTGGGTCCTATGTAGTCGGATCCGAAAAAACCGAAACCCGAATTACCCAAACCGAAACCCGAATGCCCACCCCTTAAACTTATATTAAAGATGTTTTTTTTGTTTTCAATTTACCTCTTGTGATTTTGAACTACACTCAATGTAAGCAGGTGCATCAATTAGCTTCTGTAGCTCTTCTCCCTTAGATGTATAGTAGTAGGGGAAAATGATTAACTGAATTAACTGAAATTCCACCAGAAGAAATTTAAAGTATTACTACCTGAACAGTTGTAATAGGGACAGCACCAGGATGGTCAATAAAGAATTGTTTGTCATCTCGAAGATCTGACACAAAAACAAGTTTAAAATTATCAAATATCAGCCAAAACAGATACCAAACATTCAGATGCAACAAACCAAGCAATAGGATGATTAAAGGCATATGATTGCCCTCGAAATGGAAGTCACTAAAAGTTTATAATCCAAAAACTAGCCCTGGTTTTGATCTTGAACATGTACATGTTTAAACCAGAATCAAGAAAATGTGAAAGTTATGTCCAATAATGTCTAGGGCGGTCTATTTCAGGTAACGGGTCGGGTAATAGCGGGTAAGGATCGGGTACAAGTAGTTCGGTTATGTGAAATTAATACCCAAAGCATACCCGTAAAAGAAAGGATCGGGTAATGGCAGGTACGGTTTTGGTAAGGTCGAGTACTTAAAATTAATACCCGAACTCGTAATATGTGTATTAAAATTTGAAATTAGTATATTGTTAGGATATGATATTCTATCATTTATAAAATTGATTAAAATAGTATTAAAGTCGAAAATGTGGGTAACTATTATTAACCGGACCCGACCCTTACCCGTAAATACAAGTCAAAAGACATGAAAATTACCTAGTTTGGTTCCAACGAGAACGATTGGAACACCAGGAGCATAATGCTTCAACTCTGGAATCCACTGTAGAACAAAAGCAGACAAAAAATTATAACCAAAACTCTTGTTTGAGAATTAGAACAGTGAAACATTCACTCACTCACCTTCTTAGACACATTCTCATAACTAGCTTTACTGATAAGAGAGAAAGCTAGAATGAAAACATCAGCACCACGATAACTTAAAGGTCTTAATCTGTTGTAATCCTCTTGACCTGTAAAAAACGATTATAAACACAATCAAGAACCTTACTGATTGTTAAAACTCCATAGTTACATATAGGGGTGGGCATTCGGATACCAGGTTCGGGTTGGTTTTTTCAGTAAAGAGGTGTAGAATCCGTTCGGGTATTTTATAGTTTCGGGTCAGGTTTAAGTATCTTAACTTCAGGTTCGAGTTCAGGTATTTTAACTTCGGGTTCGGGTCGGGTTCGGATATCCGAATTTTTTATTAACAAAAAGAATCGAACCAAATTGACTTAAAATTTTATAATTTGAATCGATTTAAAATTTTTAATTAGTGTTAAACATGTTTAATAATTATTTATTCTTTTTTTTAATGAATTTATTTATTCTATAAAATTTAAATTATTGTACAAAACTATACAAATTTTTTCATATACTAATGAAACTTAAAAAACTCGTCACTCCACTAAATTACATAACTTAACATTTTTAATCTATTTTTCCATGAATATATTAATATATATGATAAGAAACTTATACATAACTACATATTTACCATAATAGTCATAAGTTCAGGTAACCATTCGGGTTTTTTCGGGTTTCGGATAATACACATTCGGGTTGAATATCCAAACTTCTAAAAAATAGAAAGCATTCGGATATTTTATAGTTTTGGTTGGGATTCGGTGTCGGGTCTCGGGACTTTTGTGCCCCACCCCTAGTTACAAATACATAAGCTCTCTATAAAGAGAATGACTTGATGTTTAACATTACCTGCAGTATCCCACAATCCTAGATTCACAGTGCTTCCATTAACAACCACATTCGCACTAAAATTGTCGAAAACAGTCGGAACATAGTCCTGTTTCCATTGAAATTTACAAAGTTTAGACAAAAATCATAATCAAACCAAAAACACAATTCATTTCACATGAAACGTTTATGGGTGTGTTATTGGTTATATGATTTTAATGGATTTGAAAATCCAACAGAAATCAGGTGTTATTGGATTAATGATTTATTCGTTTAATTATTTGTAAATGCTAGTTAAAATTCAATGTTATTCGTTTAATGATGTGATACTCCTTCTGTTTCAATTTACTTGTCGTTTTACAGTTTTGCACACATAATTAAGAAATCTCTATTTTCTATAAAAACACCATTAAATCAACCAATAGAAAAAACTCTTGTCATTATTCTATTGGTTAAAAAAAAAACAAATTCATTTAATTTCTGCATTGAAAACCTAAAACAACACATATTTTGAAACGAAAATTTTTCTCCAAACGACAACTAATCTGAAACGGAGGGAGTATTGAAATTCAAATTCCACATTGTATTTTAATACATTTGGAATGATTTCAAAATTAAAAAATACAAAAAACTAAATCCAAATATAAATATAAATCTTAGTATTTCAAAATCCAATTATTTTCAAAATCCATAAACTTCCAAATTCTCATGGAATTCATAAATACATTAAAATATCATAACCAATAACACTCCGAGCGAAATTCAGAAAGAGATAGAGAGAGTTTTTGGTTTTACCGTAGGAAAAGTATTGCTAGTGTAAGAAATCAACAAACATGTTTTACCAACAGCTCCATCACCAACTGTTACACATTTTATGAACCTTGAAGCACTCATTGCTTCCAGATTTTGACGATGAACACACACAGAGATCTTACGCTTGATGAATCGAAAATAACATCGAAATTGAAAGAATACTCTCACATTACCATCTTCGGTAAAATCAAAAACCCTTAGAATTGTGAAATGTTGAAATTCAGGAAAGTGAGTGAGATGTGATTACGATGAATTAGATTGAGAAGTAGAGAGAGAGAAAGTGAGGAAGAAGAAGAAAGTAATGACCGGAAAATTTTGCTGTTGAAGCGTTCTTCAATGGAGTGAATCTCCACCATAAACTTTCCGATTGTTTTGCTTTGTTTTTTTTTAAGAATCATTTTCTTGTTTAATTAGTTTCAGCTAATTATTAACAATTAAGTTTTATTTGAATTTTGTTAACCATTTGAATATAATTTGTATTTTAACTTCACACATAATAATTATAATAATTATGTCTACAAATATGGGAAGATTATTATTCTTTAACTAACTATCAAAAATGAAGATTGTGTGGTGTTTTCCTGACTGACTCAATCGAGCTGACGCAAATGGTTTTGGCTCCGACTAAGTGGTCTGCTTTCAGAGTGGAGTTACAAGAGTTTTCTAAATTTCGGAGTCAATATACAGACTTCAAATTATTTTACCAGAAGCGGGTTTTGAATTCCAGAGCGAATTTAATAGCTAAACGATCACAAAATCGTAATATTGTCTTTTTTTTTGTCGGCATTTCCTTACCTTATTGGTATATTGATTCATTGGATGTATTCAATTACCGATAAATAAAAGAGTTAGTTCTTTCGTGAAAAGAAAGCTATCAAAAATACAATAACATTTTGTTAATCCATATGATAAAAAAGTATTTAACAATGATAAGTGGTATATTGACGGTTTCGCTTTTGTTGTTTTGTTATCAGATTATGTTATTAGACTAAAAATCGGCTAATCATATAATATAAAATTTGGATCACTAGGTCGAATATATGAGGTTTAAAAATTAAAGTGACAAAAAAATTAAAAGTTATTTTCCGCCAAATTAAGAGTACAAAATTATTTAGACTTTAAAATATTAATACAAAATGGCTTATAGTAACTGCTTTTTTCACCTAATTTATGTTTGGTTACTAGTTATACATATATGGACCGATCAATTTTAATTGACCCTAAGAAATTCAATACTAAACTCAAAATTATAAACCAAAATCCATAAATTTAAAATTAAAGTTCTTAAAACTCACTCATATTGGTGATAGTAGTATTCGTAAACTAAAATTGACTATATTATTGAGAGAAAGAATGTTTGGTGATATTTTTCATCACAATTAGATAGGAATCAACAAGACTTGATCATAATCAATCTTCTATGTCCCATAAAAAAAAAAAACTATTGTTGCATAAATAAATTATACTCCTCCGTTTCAGATTAGTTGTCGTTCTGGAGAAAAATTTTCGTTTCGAAATATGTGTCATTTTAGGTTTCAATGCAGAAATTAAATGAATTTGACTTTTTTAACCAATAAAATAATTGCAAGAGTTTTTTCTATTGGTTGATTTATAATATTTAATAGTGTTTTTATAGAAAATAGAGATCTCTTAATTTGTGTGCAAAACTCTAAAACGACAAGTAAATCGAAACAGAGGGAATATACTAAGATTAGCAATAGGGTTCTCCTAAAACTATAAAACATACTTTACTTTCTCCTATTGACAAAACATACTTCTCCCATAAACTCTTCTCAAACTTTTTACAATATATATTCAATCATTGTCTTTAAGCCATTCTTCAAAATCATATTAAGTCCATTCTGAGTTATTCTAACAATGGCAGTGAAAGTTGTTAATGCAGAGTACCTTAAAGAGATAGAGAAGACTCGTAGAGACCTTAGAGCTCTCATTTCTTCTAGAAATTGTGCTCCTATTATGCTACGTCTTGCGTAAGAACCTTCCATAAGAATCATTCTCAAGCTTTGTTTAAGTATTTTTCAAATGTAAATTCTTCTTGTGTGTATATAGATGGCATGATGCAGGAACTTATGATGCCAAGAAGAGAACCGGAGGTGCTAATGGATCTATTAGGTTCAATGAAGAGCTAAACCGCTCGCACAACAAAGGTTTGGAGAAAGCAGTCGCCTTTTGCGGTGAGTTTACAAAAACAAATCCTTTACTTCTACTGGCAAGGCCGGTCCTGAAATTTTGGGGGTTTGATACAAAATTAAAAAATTCGAGGGCAATATTTAATCTATTTGTTTTTTGGGTCATAAAATTTTCTAAAACATACCTATATAGGAGGTGGACATTTAAACCGAACCGAAATTAGTCGGTTAGTTCGATTCAATTGGGCACTTATTTAATTTTAGTTCGGTTTTCGGGTTCGATTCGGCAACAATTTTTTTTTTACTGAAAAAACCGAAAATAAACCGAAAAAACGGAAAAAGAAAAGAAAAAACCGAAAATTTAACCGAAATTAAGATTTTCAAACCTAAAAGACCGAACTTCAAAAATGAAAACCGAACTGAACAAACCGAATGCCGAACCGAACTTTTGTTATGCACAGGGTCGGCCATGAGAGTCCCTTGGCTGATGTTTCCTTTAGATGTCTGAGATTTGGTTTCTTGTTTCAGAGGAAGTAAAAGCTAAGCATCCACGAGTCTCTTACGCAGATCTTTATCAGGTAAATCTCTCTATATATAGCAAATCTTTAATGATTTAGCTTGATGGATTCTTCGATTCGATTTTCAGCTCGCTGGAGTTGTTGCAGTAGAGGTTACTGGTGGTCCTGCAATTCAATTTACTCCAGGCCGTAAGGATGCTGATTCAGCGGATGAAGGAGAACTTCCAGATCCGAATCAAGGTTCATCTTGTAGCTTGTATCTCCTGCAATGGAAAATCTTACTTCACAAAACTGACTAAACCTCTCCTCTTGCAGGTGCCGCACATCTAAGAACTCTCTTCTCTCGTATGGGTTTATCGGATAGAGACATTGTAGCGCTCTCTGGAGGCCACACTTTGGTACTAAATACTAACTCTCCTTCAATAATATTCACTGGTTCATTAAACATGCGCTAATGCACAGGGACGTGCACACAAGGAAAGATCAGATTTTGAAGGTCCTTGGACACAAGATCCTCTCAAGTTTGATAACTCATATTTCGTGTAAGCCAACAATAAAAATCGCAAAAGTTATGAGAGATAAGAGAGTTTTTGAAACTTACATTGTCTGCTGATTTGATGTTTCAGAGAGCTTCTAAAAGGAGACACACCAGGATTGCTACAGCTGAAAACCGACAAGGCTCTACTTGCTGATCCCAAGTTCCGTCGCTATGCTGAGCTGTATGCAAAGGTAGATTAGAATTCAAAATGATTATAAGAAAGTTTTACTTTGGATGATTGACCGGTTTCCAATGTGTCAGGACGAGGATGTGTTCTTCAGAGATTACGCCATTGCACACAAGAAACTCTCTGAACTAGGATTTTATCCACCAAGCAAAACTCCTTCAGCCGTGACGCAGCAAACACTTGGAATCGCTGCTGCTGCAGCTGTTGTGATCTTTACCATATGCTATGAAGTAAGCAGAAGAGGCAAGTAAGGAAAGTTCCACAATGACGAAAAAGTGTACTAATGAATTGAATGAATGGAAAAAGTAGAGAGATTCATGTATTGTTACCTTCATACTCCTTTTCCAAGCTTCATTCCTTTGAAATTTCTGAATAATTACAAATGTTGTTCAATCACACAGCCTCCTAACATTAGTAAATCACTCCCAAATAAACATCAGTTTACATTTACATATGAACTCTCTCTCACATAGCTCTCATGAACAGTGAGTAAGTGACTAATTTCACCAAACCAAAGAAACATATATTTATTACTCAGAGTCATACATCTCAAAATACAGCATTAAGACTCTGATGATCAAAACTAACAGTTCGAAAATCGATAAATAGGTTTCGCAGCCACATTTTTAGCAATCTAAAGTGCTCTGAAACTATCCACTTTATCTAGCCTGGCAGTACCAGAGCTTGATGATTCACCTACTGGATCAGGAGAAGTTGCTACTCTATTAGCTTCTCTTTTCTTCAAAGAAGTTGGTAATCCAGAGATTTCCTATTAAAAAGTAGACTCATCAAACTTAGAAATGTTTCCAATAACTCCAATCACAAGAAATGAAATTCAATATCTACTACTTACTTACCTTCATCAAATGCAACCTCATGTCACTAGGACGAGTTTGATTTCCAATACAGGCCATTGTAAACTTGGAATAACTAAACAATACATCAGCAGCAGCTTGCTTCTTCTCATCTACCTATAAGATATCATCAAGCTCAAATTCGAGTAACAACTAATAGACAAATCCCAAAAGTTAAGATCAATACTAAAAGCGATTAGGTTTTTTTCATGAACTCTCAGGAAAATTGAATCCGATTCAAATCCCTATTAGTCACAATTCCAAAGATACTAAAAATAAACACAAAGAGAATCTGAACAAAGACGAAGAATGAGAATTCAGAAGTCGCGACCTCGTAATCTTCTTTCATGGTGAATAAGCTTATTCCTCTGTTTCGCGTTCTTGCTCTTTGATCTTGTGTTGAAGACAGATAAACACCATGTTGTTTTGCTTATATACCATTAAACGGCGCGTAGTTTATTCCTGGTTCATAAAACGGCATCACCCCCTTGAATACTTTGCTTACATCTTAATAGTTTTGAAAATCGGATCGGACCGAACCGGACTGTAAGTCCGACCGTGTTCAATCTTAAATTGGAAGAGTGTTTGGTTCGGTTTTTAATAAACTCAATTTCAATTGAATTGGTTTAAAACACAGGTTAAATCGGTAAAAATCTGAGAACCGTTGACTCAACTGAACCATACTAAATTGGGTTCAATTTTTAATCAACAATATTTTTATTGATTTCAAATTTTAACGTTTTCTAATAATTATTTTTAAGTTTACATACAACTCAAATTAGTGTTCTTAATATATTAGAGTATTCAACGAAAGAGTTAAATGATTTTTAAATATCACATTCACCATATAACAATATATTACTAACTTATTATATTTTTTTAGTATTTTTAATTGATTTTTGATTAAATTCTTGACAAATATTTTAATTAATTATTATAAGAATTTATTTATTTCAAATCTTATGATTATGAAGTATTTTTTCAAACGTGATGTATATAGATAAAATACTAATTGTATATACATAAAAATTCAATAAAATTATCAAATCCGACCAAACACGGTTGGACCGCAATAACCCAAAAAGAAATTCGGTTTGGTCTCCGGTTTAATTTTCAAAATATTGTTGATAATAGAGAAACACAAGTTTTGGATAATTTATGCTTATTATCAACATTCATCTTTATAACATTATATGATATTTTGTAGTTAAACACTCATACAATTCATACCCAATATCTATAATTATATCAATATTAGCAATACACTTTGCACAATAACAACAACCATTTTTCTCTTCAAATCTCTCTCTTTTTGGTCCATTCTTCTATACAATAAAAACTTAAACTTATAAACATCCATTAGAGAAAAAGCTTTCTCTCTTATTTAGAACTTTTTTTCCCTTTCTTCTTTTCTTTCTCTGCTTCTTCAATCACAGCTTTACCAATTGATGATGGTTTCATAGAACTCTTAGGATTAAGAGCTTTTCTAATTTTAAAAACTGTCCATGCTGTTCCAATAGCATGTCCTGCTGCTCCAAGTCCATCATTTGTTGCTTGTGCTGTCTTTGCTCCATACCTACAAAGTACAAACAAAACATAAATCAACATCAAAAAAACATGAACCATCATCACAACAACAAAATGTTTGGCTTTTGTAATCACTTACTTATGATCAACAATTTCAGTAGTAACAGTTGATGATGTTTTCATTACATTTCTTCCAGCTACTTCAACAGCATCACAAACCTTATCTATTAAAACAACCAAAATGTATATATTAAACCTTTGAAATAAGAAAGGAACTAACTTGGGAAGTCTACTCATCCTATTCGACTCCTTATAATTCTACCCAATCAAACACATCTCATCACTATTCCACTTCATCTTTCTGATAAAAAACCTAATCGTGATCTTTCATAACGAAAATGAGCTTTATAATCGCGATTACAAACTAAATTGACCCCTAAAAACCATTCTCTAACAAAATTACTTTACATTTCAATTTTGGGGATTTAGGTTCTTAATCTCGATTTAGAAGATTTCGATTAAGAACCCTGATCCCCAAAATCGAAATGAAAAGAGAATTTGTTTGTTAGAGAATAGTTTTTAGAGATTGATTTAGTTTGTAATTGCGATTAGGAAGTCCAATTACGTTATGCATTAATGGGCTTTTGTATGAATGTGAAATTGAGCTTTATCATCGCGATTACAAACTAAATTGACCCCTAAAAACCATTCTCTAACAAAATTTACCTAAAAAATTACTTTTCGTTTCGATTTTGGGGATTTAGGGGTTCTTAATCTCGATTTAAAAGATTTCGATTAAGAACCCTAATCCCAAAATCGAAATGAAAAGTGAATTCGTTTGTTAGAGAATAGTTTTTAGAGGTTGATTTAGTTTGTAATTGCAATTAGAAAGTCCAATTTCCGTTTAAAAATCGCGATTAGGAGCTAAGTGATGTTTTTTCCCAACTAAAAAAAATAAACAACATCATCAAGATTCATGAAAGATTTAAAAGCAACTTACTGAATCCATCAAGTGATGCAAGAACTATTTCTCCAGGAAGAAGACCAAAGAGTTTTTTTCCAGCTTTACTATTAATCACTGAACTTGTGAAAAATCCTGAAACTTTAATAACACCAGAGAGTATACCATTTGCTACTTTATCTGATCTTTTAGTCATCTTCTTCACTCTGTTTATATCAAAATCACACAAGAAAAAGTTCATTAAACAATAATCTTGAATTCAAACTCAAAGATTATAGCAGCAAAATCGATTGATTCTTTACCCTTTGAGACGTTTCAAGATGAAAGAATTAACTTCTCTTTCTTTCTCTGCTTTTGTAAGTTTACGTTTCATGAATTCATTTCCCCATAAGAGACGATCCATTGTTAAATCTCCACACCATAAGATTCCTTTAATCAATTGACCAGAACCACTAGCTATGAATTTAGCTGCAACTCCACTGTAATCTTCAACGTTTGGTGCTAAAGTTGTCCAATACGCTATACATTGCTTCTCTACCATTGCTTTTCTCTCTCCCTTTAACTCCGCCGGAGATGTATCCTTCGCCGCCGTTAAATCCAACACGGTGTTCTCCTCTTCCTTCTGTTTTTGTTTCTCCGCTGTGAAACTGCTGTATTCTGTTAAGATCAGATCTAGTTGTTCTAATAACGACTCTTGACCTTTTGAAGCGATTGTTAATCCGTAATTTAACATATCGTTATCTTCTTCGATTGATTGATCCGATTCAGATTCTTTCACGGGATGGAGTGAGAAGAAGTAATGTGACTCATCGACTTTCACAGCCGGTTCGTCTTTGGTCAACGGCCATTGAATTTCATCATTGACACGAGCGAAAACAGCGACGGTGATTTCTCCTTGAACTAATCGGAAAATATCTAGATCTCCACAAGCGAGCTCGACGCTATAAGATTTGTCAATTAAGTGAAGAATTGCACCATGGATTGTTAAAATAAACTCCTCCTTCGCCAATGGAGGAGCTGACGCCGATTCAGGTATTGTAGTGGTTGTTGCCGATAGATCTGGGAAGAGATTGGTGACAAGATCGTTCACATCGAGTGAAGGATAGAGATTATTAGTAGAAGAAGAAGAGGAGGAGCTAGGGAGAGGAGCATCGGTGATTGAAGTGTCGACGGTTGGGTAAAGCTTCGGAGCTGCAGAGGCTTCCATTATCGCCGGCGATTAGAATCGGAGGAGAAAGACGAAGGGAGAATGAAGAAGCATTAATGGGTACTTATATGAATGTAAAAATGATTTTGGGCCATAAATGTAAAGATTGAAAAAGTTTAGAGATTGAAACTCGAAAAACGTGGGTGTTGCGTGTTTGCGCGTATTTTTTGTAAACCGGACCGGTTTACAAATTAACTACTTTAGGAGATTTACCCGCGCTTATCCAATTTTTTTTGTAATTAATTTAAATAATTTAATTTTCGATATGAAAAAGAAAAAAATTCTTTGAAACACCATTAAAAGAAGTTCAAATTCCAAAACTAATATTCTTTTAAAATTTCCAAAAATATCATGTACTCTCAAATGTTTCAAAAATACCACAAACATAAAAAAGTGAATTTAAGGGTTTAGAATTTAAAATTTCATATTTGGGTTCACTAAATAGAGCTTAGGGTTTAGTTTTGAAGGCGTAAAATTTTTGTTTTGAACTTAGAGAATTTAAATTTGAAGTTTTAAAGTTATTTCAATTTCGGTGGTATTACATAGATTTAAATAATTTTTTTGTAATTAATTTAAATAATTTAATTTTCGATATGAAAAAATAAGAATTTCTTGAAACACGAAGTTCAAATTCCAAAACTACAACACACTCCCAAAATTTTCAAAAATATCACACATTTTAAAATGTTCTAAAAATACTGCAAATATAAAAAAAGTGAATTTAAGGGTTTTGAATTTAAAATTTTGGATTTGAGTTTATTAAATAGAGTTTAAGGTTTAATTTTGAAGGCGTAGAGTTTGGTTTTGAACTTTTATAATTTAAATTTGAAGTTTTAAAGTTATTTCAATTTCGGTGATATTTTAAATTTTTTTTGAAAATGTGTGTTATTTTTAAAATAAACCTAATTTTTATGGTATTTTTGAGAATAACCCGAAAAAAGTATAAATAGATTTAACAACTTAATCAACGGTAATATCCTTTTAATATGTTTTTTTTCTCCACCTTTTAGTGCCATTTTAAGAGACATCTAATTAACTATAAAAATAAATAAAACAATTTAAAGGTGTATGATAGACTATGACAACGATATTTTCTTATTTTGCCTAATCAAAACTTCTATTTAACAGTAAAACCTTATCACAAACAGCATAATCTTTATCTCAACCATAAAATAAATTTTGTTTGTTTTTCTTTAATAAAAGGACAATCAATTATGAAAAGGATATATATCTTTAGTGGATGAAGCGAAATTAATTTTTCATAACAATTTTTTTTATTAATTTAGTAAAAACAGTTAGTAATGCTGGAACTAAATTTAAACAAAATAAAATTGACCAATATTCCGGCGAATACGTTCATGACCAGATTATGAGTGCATCAGAATCTTTAATAAGATTTTAAAATTTCTCGTGAGGATTTATTGTCTTGATAAAATTATATACAACTTTATGTTACATATTATAAAGGAGCTATTATCTTAACAAATAACAGAAACATTTTTGAATTTAACGATAATATTGTATTATCTAATATCCTCCCGCAGTAAGATTGTTGGTTAGAAAACAGTTAAACTGGACCTGAACTCTTTGAATAGAGGTGATGGAAGCCCTTTGATAAAGATATATGCAAATTGCAGAGATGGAGGGATATGCATCACCTTGATTTGTCCCAGAGTAACATTTTCTCTCACAAAATGAATGTTGTTGGGACTTGGTGCGTTGGTTTTTAACACGGTTGGAAGCGAGGTAAATTGAACTTACATTGTCACAATACACAATGGAAGCTTTCATAATCAAACATTTAAGCTCAAGAATAAGATTTGCAACCACCAAAGTTCAGCAATAGAGTTTGCAACACCTTTGTATTATGCTTCGGAGCTTGAACGAGACATTGTTTGTTGCCTTTTTGAAGACCAATAAATCAGGTTGGAGCCGAGATAGACACAATATCCCGATGTGGACCAGCGGGTGTCCAGATAGCCTGTCCAGTCAGCGTCCATGTAAGCTACAAGTTGATGGTCTGAGGCTTTTTACAGAAGAATTCCATGAGTTTTTGTTCCCTGGATGTATCGTAGTATTCTTTTCAGCGCATCCATGTTTCTTGTTCGAGGTTGATGCATAAATAGGCAAATATGATTAACTGCATAAGAAATTTCCGGTCGGGTAATAGTGAGATATTGAAGGGCACCAATTAGGCTTTGATATATTGTTGGATTGTCTAATATATCGTCGTTCGTAACTGACAGCTTCTTGTTGAAGAATGTCTAATGCATAGGCCGTTTGACTTAAGAACAAGCATGTGTTGGAGAAGTATGCCTTGATTCCTAAGAAGTAACTCAACTTGCTCAAATCTCTCTTCGGGAATTCATGTTTGAGCTTGGAGATGATAGTAGCGAGACAGTGTTGAGATGATGCGGTGAGAATTATGTCATCGAAGTAAAGGAGTAGATAGGGAAGCTGGTCACAATGACTATGAACCAAGAGGGACACATCACTTCGGTAAGTGTTGAAGCCAATGTGAGACAAGAACTGCACCCACTATAGTGTCCAAGGCATGCTTAAGTTCAATTGGGTTTTGGACACTATGGTATATTGGAGAGAGATACGACATCCACACGCGCGGCGCCTCCACCGACCGGCACGGCGCGAGTCATTAGATTGTTAGGTCTTTGGGATTGGTCTAGGCCCAGGTCGTCCATGTCCATATCCAAGTCCATACAAAAATATTCTTTTTGGAGAAAATTTCTATGAAATTTTTGGTCCAAGAAATTATATTGATTTTGGTTCAATTTAATTAAACCAAATTGTCTAACCAGATTTGTAACACAAACTGGACCAGATCCAATCTCTCCCTACCCGCACATGATTTGAAAGGGTCATAAACGTCCCTAAAGTTTCGCCTCGATTCGCTCCGTGAATCTCGAGCGCGATCCCGCGCAATCCCCAATCGCTTGGCGTGCGCTCAAAGCTCAACTCCTCTATATATTACAACCTTCTCTCCTTCATTCGGGACTTCTCTTCCATACAAAAAATTCTCTCAAATTTTTTTGAATCTTCTTCTCTCTCAAACAGTAAGTCTACTATGAGATTATATCGTTACATCTAAATTCGTAGATTCCGAGTTCGAATGCTGCAAATCGTTCTCATTGCGGTTGTATCCTGAGATTCTAAAATCACATATAACCGTCACACTATAGGCAATTTAAAGAATCAAGGAAAGAGAACGTTTTCTCGACTTTTGCATATGTTTCTTTCGAATTTAAATCGTTTTTAAATAAAATATTTCAGTTGTTTATTTAATCCGATTTTACATATTCCTACAAATCCAAATAAGGTCAAATATTTAATGTCAATATTGTTTGTGAGGAAGTCTGTCTAGAAAAGTGGAACTTATATATATGTCTCCTACACATAACCATAAAAACATAACATTTGTCTACAAAAATTACGACAAAATTATTACTATAACTACTTAAAAATCTAAAATAAATCGATGATCTTTTCTCTAAGTAGAAATCTCAAGTTAAAACGTCGTCGTACAAACATCACTAAACGTGTTGAACCGCCCAAAACGCTAGAAACAAAACGCCAATTGAAAACACGGTAGAGAGAATTGGCGACGCGTTTGGAGATGAAGCAGAGTAGCTAACTTCTTCCGTTTGTAATCCTTTTTTTGTACTCTTTAGAATGGGACTGAGTAAAAAAAAACAAAACACAAATTTAATTATATTACTAAATATAAATGAGTAAAATTTACTAACAAATTTATTTGAATAGAATAAAAATTGTATATATTTATTTTTTTAAATATGAGTTGAACCGAATCTTAATTATAATAAAATTATTAGAATACAATTAAATAAACTAAATTAATCAAATAATATTTTCCTTATATATACATATAAAATACACTCAAATATAATAACTATATAAATGAGGAATGCTCGCAGCCTAGTAGTTCGCATTTATAACATAGAGTTAAAAGATCGGAAGTTCGATTCTCAATCATTGTAAACGAATGTTCTACATGACTAATTGGGCAACCTCTTATGTCGACGGCGAAAAAAAAAAAATATATATATATATATATTTAATTAATTTTATTGTTTATTTTTTAATACAATTAGACCCGAATATTTAAACATAATCAAAAGCTTATTTCTAAATTAAACTTATTTTTGAACGCGAATAATTCAAACTCGAACAATCCGAACTAAAACCAACCAATGTAAATTCATAATACCAAGTAAAATTATTTTCAAATAAACGAATAACCTAAACTGAAGTTGAATATCCACTCATATTATAAAACGAGGTTTTTAAATGAAAATTTTTTAAAATACTACACTCTCAAAAATTCTAAAAATATAACATTTTTAAAAAAATATCACAAAATATTTTTATTTCAAAAATACCACAAAAACTAAAATATCTTTAAAACTTCAAATTTATATCTTAAAATCCCAAAACCATATTCTATCCCTTTCAAACTAAACCATAAATTATATTTAATGAATTCAAACCCAAAATTCACTTTTTATGTTTGTAATATTACTTAAACATTTAGGAACGTGTGGTAGTTTTTGAAATTTTTGATAACGTATAGTATCTTTGGATTTTGACTTTTTTATAGTATTTCAAAAATTATTCTTTTTAAAATATCACCCAAATTTCTTATTAATAATATTGTTAACATAATATATAAACTATATATTAGTTAATGAAATATGAACAAAAGAGCCGTGTCGGACCACACATGGGTACAGTCACATGCCGACGTTTGAACTTTATAATATAAATAAATAAAATATCTAATGAATAACAACAGAGAAACATTAGATATTTTTTCTATTTTTTTTTTGCCAACGGGTGAAAAAATTATAATAAATTAATAATAATGCGTCTTGTCTTATGATTTCACAAATTGACAAAACAATATGGTCCATTAAAAAAAAAAAAAATCAACATTGCTATGATTTTTATTCGGTGATTTGATTTGACCTCATTTAAAACGTTACATACAACAAAAAGTGAATTATTTATATTCCGAGCCCGGTCCTGAACCCAAACAGAGTAAGCATGCGTTTACGGTCTATTTTTAATTTAAAATTTTTAGTTAAGAAAATGGCTCATTTTAAAAAAAAATTACAATTTTAACATATTTTTCTATTGTAAAATGCGGCTTTTAGAAAATTTTAAAATTTAAAGACCGGCCCTGTTTATAACCCATTATTTATCTCAAAACATAACAACAATAATTTGGTTGTTAAACGATTGAAGATTAGACTTCTTTTTAAAAAAGAATCAGAACCAAACTTTTTTTTTTCTTTTTGTAAAATGATTTGATTGAAGCCAACTTATTAAAAATATATACCCAAAACACCAATCTGTTTATATCTTTTATTCAAATATTCTGATTCTTATTTCCACTTAAGAGTTAGTCAAAACAATTTATAGTAATTTATTATTAGCTGTAAGTAGAGAATTTTAACGAGAATTAGATTTATATATATATATATATATATATGGAGAAATACCTAAAAAATCTTCAAAATAGATTACATTAAAAAAAGAAAATATCAATCTAGAACCAATTTTAAAATAAAGCCGAACAATCACAAGTTTGCGAACCATTTTTTATAAAATTGTAGTTTAAAATATAGTCCTTTTAGTTTAAAAACAATTTTTTTTTAAACTGCGACCTTTCAATTTATGTTATTTTGCCAAATTAATATCAAATTTTGGTTAATGAAACTAAAATAGATTCGACGCTGAACTAAAAATATCGAACATGACCGTTCGCATAGCGAATGCATTTTTTCCTATTTATGGAGTTTGAGTTACTGGGCCGGTCCATTGTGGTCCAGAAATGAACGTTATAAAAAAAACAAAAAAATCGTAGTTTTTTTTGGTGTTGTTGCATATTTACATAAATTTACTTGTATTTTCTCCTATTTATGGAGTTTGAATTATTAGACCAGTCCGTTGTTGTCCAGATATCAATGTGATAAAAAAAACTAAAAAGTCGTAGTTTTTTTTGGTGTTGTTGCATATTTACATAAATTTACTTGAAAAAATGAGCTAATTACATTTTCTCATAAAAATTGAAGTTTTAGTAATTAGCATATATTATACACTAAAATAATCTTAATTAAAACAAGTATTAAAATTATTTTATTAATATAATCTTATTTTTAAATGAATTTATTTTAAATATTACCTTGGGTTAATTAAGATTACTAATTAAAATCTTAATTAGAATTATTTTACAAAAGCTTTTGGACAATTATTAAAATTATTTTACTAATATAATCTTTTTTAAAAATGTTTTTTTTTTTTTAAATAGTACCTTGGATTAGTAGAAGGACAGAAAGTGATGATATAATCAGCTCCGCCGCAAGTAAAGGTGCTTGTTCCGTCGTCATAAGCATAACTATAAGCTTTTGGACAAGCGTTTTTGAAAAACTCAGAGTATTCACTCGGTTTACATTTATCCGGCGTTCCAAACTCACCGCTACAGCAATATTCCGGCGTTCCAAACGCTTCACACGCGCTTTTACAAGCTACTCCTTCAACGCCAGTCGCTGCCGCCGCCACTTTTAGTTGACTAGGACATGGACCGTTTAGCTCGGCGACGCAGCCGGTTACGGTACAGTTACCGGAAGTACCTAATATGACATAAAATAGTATTAATGAGTTTAAATAGAATTGGCTAAAACAATAACATGAAATGGACGATATAATACGGTTTATTTTACTTAAGAAAATGAAATTATTGTAAGTTTTATCTGTTTTGTTTGCAAAAAGAAGGAATTTTAGATTTTAAATTTGTTTTTTAAAAATGATTTTTTAAAATTTTCTATGTATTGGGAAATTATACATTTTAATAAACATAAGTTGAAAATATATATATATATATATTTTTCACACATAAGTTGAAAATATTAGATTTGTTAAATTATTACTCCTTCCGTTTTATTTTAAATGTACTTTTAGAATTTTATTTTTGTTTTAAATTAATTATTTTTTAAGTTTAAAAAAAAAAATTTAAATACGTTTAACAGAGCCGGTCCTGAGATTTTAAAATTTTCTAAAGATTGCAATCTACAACGGAAAAGTAGGCCAAAATTGTACAAATTTTCAAAATTTTGGCCGTTTTCTTAACTAAAATTTTTAAATTGAAAAAGGACCGCAAACGCATACTTGTTCTGCTTGAACTCAAAACCGGCTCTACTAATAGCATAAATTTTTATTAATTAATTTAAATAATTTATTATTATTTTTACAGAAACTACACAAATTTGTTAATCCTAGTGAAATAATCTTAAATAACATTTTAAAAAAAGTATTAATTTAAAATTATAAAAAATTCATATGTACAAAGATTAATATATTTTAATAATATGTACGTATTTTAGTAATATACATGAAAATTTTTAAAAACATATTATCTAAAAACATAAAATATATAAAAAATTTTAGTTTATTATAAAATTTAACACTTTGATTAATAAAAAAAACCGCGCAAAATATTTGCCGCAATCGTATTTCTCTTATGTTTCTAACTTTAAATCCACATACCTCCTTGAGGAACAATACTCATAGGAATATTATACCCATCAACAAGACTAACATCATAAAAATCAAAACCATTAGCTCCATTTAAAGTAAACTCAGCTAATGTAGCCGGAGGTGCAGCACCAGAACCAGAACATTCAACAGTAGAAGAACCACAATCACCAGTTACACAAGAGAATTTTCCAGTGATTAAATCTTGTGAACAAAGAGTACGACCCCAAATACGACCAGACCAAGAAACTGGGATTTGAATTAGTTTAGTTTCAGTTTGGTTTAAAGAGAATCCAGTTGTTGGTAATGGAGAAGTTCCGGCACCGGAAAGTAGACCAGGCCAAACTGTGTAGCTACACTGATTAATGATTGTGAAAGATGTTGAAGAAACTAAATAGATTGAAATGAGAATTTGAAGTAGAAAAATCGAAATTTTTGATTGACCCATTAAAGATAAGAGTGATAAGAATCTAAAGATTGAAACTTTTGTATTTAAATGTCGCCGGAGATGGATTTTTTCCGGTGACTCTGTTTCTGCAAAGTGAGAATTTTTAGTTAGGGAGAGAGAGAGAAAGTTTTAGATTTAGAGAGAGAAGTTTTAGGGATTTGAGATTTTTATAAAGGGGGTTTAAGATTTTTTTTGAGAAAGGTCGGTTTTTTATTCACGTGAGCTCATGCTGCCTTTGTCTATGTTAGTCGGCCAATGTANTCGGTTTTTTATTCACGTGAGCTCATGCTGCCTTTGTCTATGTTAGTCGGCCAATGTGTAGTACATGTTCATGTTACTATTTTTTAAAAAACTTTTAAAAAGAATTCTCATAGAAAATTATATTATTAAGGGATTTTTAAAAATATCATAAATTTTTCAAAAATTTTAAAAAATATTATCGTAATTTAAAATAGTTTTAAAATTTAAATCTTAAAATTTTAAAATCGAACCATATTCTTTTTTTATTCTCATAGAAACAAACACTGAAAAAAATAAACAACAAATATAAACAAAAAGAATAAGACAAACTAAAACACTGAGAATAAAAGAAGAAGGCGAAACTATCCATTGAGGCGTTAACGAAGGTAGGCGGAAACCAAACTGAAAACTCGAGAACTAACGAAGCGCTGAAAAGCTACTAGACGAAGAAGATGCAAGGATCGGAAGCTTGTCCTGGATGAAGAGAAAACCGAGCTCCAAAGAAGTCTGAGTATGAGACTTTTGGGAGACCAAACAATCGATACGAAAAAAGGAAAATCCTCATTCAAGCAAGATTAGAAGCCAAGCCGCAGGACAGAACCGAAACACAAAACGAGAACCGCTAAAAACATGATGAAGTACCGTGGAGGTAAAGAGAATCCGAATACTAAACTGAAGAAAATATTTTATTTTCTTAAAACTAAACTTTAAACTCTATTTAATAATCAAAATTCACAAATTAAAATTCTAAATTCTTAGATTTTTTTTTTATGTTTGTGATATTTTTGAGACATTTTAAAAGAATGTTGTATGTTTGAATTTTTTTTTGGAATGTGTAGTATATTTGAAAGTTGAATTTATCTTATAAACTATATAAATAATATTATTTCATATGATCTTAATTGTTTATTTGTATAATTCGTGGAATATGACAATTTGGGGTGCATATGGAGAAGTCGGTGATCTAATAGAACCTGTCTGTTCTGCTTTGGCTAAAACAATAACATATAAAATGCTTATTTATTAGTATATACATTTAATTTTTAAGAGAATCTATTACTTCTTTTGTAACTTTATTTTTCTGAATGTGATAGTGAGATTCCACATTTTTTCTTAATTTGGTAGGTTATCGATCACTAACCTAGACTAATGAGTAGTTACCATATGTAAAAATTGTTGCTTCGAAGTAAAATAGATTTTGTAGCATGAAAGCTCTTACAATAACATTGTTTCACAAAAGTTCTTATTAGAGTATTAGATAAGCATATTTCTATCTTTTAGAATATGTACATTGGTATTGTATAAACCAATTGGTTGTTAGTTAGTTTTGAACTTTTGATTCAGTTAGTTTGTTAAGGTTTTTTGGTTAGTTTTGGTCTAACTGTATATAACTAATTTAACTGTATTTTTTGGTTAATTAATGAGAATAAGATTTTTTTTTTTTAAATGGTATTAGAGCTCTTTGAACTCACTCTCTATATTTTGCTCTATATCGTCCATTTCGCTTCGGTTTTCTTCATCCACCTTTCAATCTTCATTTTCTCACTTCCTTCAAGTTCGTAAGATCTTCATTGTTGTTTTTTTTGTTCAACTCTCATCGATTTTCAAGCTTAAGAGCTGCAATTTGAGCTGAATGGAAGACGAAAGAAAATTCGAAGTACAAGACTAAAACGCCTGGTTTTTCAGGAGTTGAATAACCAAGGAGTAATGGCAAGTCAAATCCTCGCCAGGATGCCTCCACCAAATCAAGTGAATCATAGATCATCTTCACTGGTTAAGATAGTCGGTTGTAGTATCTTTGTAATGACTAACTCTCCATATAGTATACATTTTTTGTATCATCTGTTAGGATCAAATCATCTTGGTTTAGTGTTAATTGCTTATTTATTAGATGGACGCACTTACAATATATGGGGTATTGTGATGATTAATAGGATGAAAGGAAAGAATAAAATGGGATTCCTAGATGGTTATATAGTCAAACCATATGATAATGATCTTTATGCTTGTGATGTAACAATATGATAAAATCTTGGTTATTAAATAGTGTTTTCAAGAATATTTTCTCTAGTATACTATATTTCAAAGATGCATAAGAGATGTGGTATGATCTTCACACTAGGTTCCACATGTGTAATCATCCCAGGCTTTATAAACTTAGATATCATTTACATTCTCTTAAAAAATGTAGTATGGATCTATCTACTTACCACACTCAAACTCAAGCCTTATGGGAAGAGTTGTCTAGCTTTGGCAAAGTTGTTAATATGGTTGAAGAGCTTATGGAAAAAAATAGAAACTAACAGAGTTATTGATTTCCTTATGGGACTCAATGAATCTTATGATGTTATTCGAAGTCATATCTTAGTGAAGAAGACTCTTTCTACTATCTACAATCTCCTTGATCAAAAGGATAGTAACAAGATGGCTAGGATCACATAGTATGTTGGTACATAGAATGTTGATGCATTTCATATAGGATATGATTCTCAAAAGGATAGTAACAAGATAGCTAGGATCACATAGTATGTTGGTACTCAAGCTAGCGGTAACAATCAACCTTATGATGTTAGCAACAATGGTATTCACAAGAAAGAGAGACATGTTTGCACTTATTGCAATGGTGTAGGTCATATAGAAGATCGTTGTTATAAGAAACATGGATTTCCAGATGGTTTTAAGCCAAAACAAAAGTCCAACAAGTTTCAGTCTTCTGCTTCAACACACAGAGTTATTGGAGATTCTAGTGATGCAACTAATGATTTTTCTACTACACAAATTCAACAGCTGATGACATTCCTCAATGCTAAGCTTCATAATCTAAGCGTTGTTACTGGTCCAGAAGTTCATTCAGTCCCTGTATCTTTTGATCTTCCTTCTTCAACACTTTACCCAATATTCGGTAACTTTTACCCCTCTATCCATTTTTCTTTTACCATAATTGATAGGCCTTATGTCTATTATGTTAATAGCAATCATCTTGATATTAACTCTTGTATCATAGATTCAGGAGCCATTAATCACATCTGCAATGAAAAATCTTATTTTCAAAACTTTAAACCTCTTAATAACACCATTAGGATTGGACATTCGGGTATTCAGTTCGGTTTTGGGTAGGAATTATTTGGTTCCAGTTCTTTCGGATCCTAGATTTTAATATCCAACTGATCCTTTTGAAAATTTCGGTTCGATTCTGGTTCGGTTCTCATCGATTCTGGGTCGGTTCGGTTTTATGTTAGAAGAATCAAAAATTACCCCTAAATGATTCCTAATTGGTTCATGGTATTTTAAACTTGAAATGACCAAAATTACCCAAAAGCAAAATTAACCGAAAAAACAAAAAAATAACCTCGGAAAACAAAAAAAAAAAATTACCCAAAAAATTGCATGAAATTAATTTAAAATATTCAAAATAAGTTTAAAATATATGAAATTATTTTCAAATATCCTAAAAAAATATTCAAAGCAACAAAAAATTGGTTCTTCGATTCTATCCATCGGTTCTCGGTTTGGTTCCGATTCCTACCTGATATCCATGGTTTTTATTCCCAGGAACCATCGGTAATTTGGGTGGAACCGGAACCGACCCATAATTTTTTTTTTGTTCTTCGGTTCTGATTTTTTTTCCAAGCCCTAAACACCACTGTCACCTTACCTAATGGAGTTTCTGTGAGCATTGTAGGAAATGGATTAGTTCTGGATGAGGTTTTATAGATACCACCATTCAAGTTCAATATTCTTAGTATTAATTCAATTACTAGGAGCTTGGGTTGTAGAGTCTGGTTTGATGAGTTATCTTGTAGAATTCAGGGTCATACATAAGAAACAATGATTAGGATGGGTAGGCAGATTGCAAGTATTTATTTTTTTTTTATCTTGAGTCAATTGAGGTACGCAGTCCCTTTACTCCAACCACAGTCTGTGGCATATGAGACTTGGACATCCTTCTTTTTTTTGTCACGACTTGGACATCTTTCTTTTTCTTTCACGACTTGGACATCCTTTTATCTCTAGACTTTAGTCTATAAAAGGTATTTCTTTTAGTAAATCTAAGAATGATACTGAGTCTCATTGTCGGGTATGTCATTTAACTAAACAAAAACACTTACCTTTTGTTTCACATAACAATATAAGTAAAGAACCAGTTAATCTATTTCACATAGATACATGGGGTCTATTTTCTATCCCAACTCATGATGGTTTTACCTATTTCCTAACCATTGTAGATGAATATTTTAGAGCTACTTGAATTTATCTCTAAAAAACATAAGTCTGATGTCCTTATCATATTTCCATATTTCATTAAAAAGGTAGAGAATCAATTCAATAAGAAGGTTAAAGGGGCTAGATCCGACAATGCTCCAGAACTTAAATTCACAACCTTTTATCAATCTAAAGGCATTGTGCCATATCATCATGTCCACAAACACCACAATAAAACTCAACTGTTGAAAGAAAACATCAATGTTGCAAGATGTCTTTTCTTTTAATCCCAAATTCCTTTATCTTTTTGGGGTGACTCCATTCTCACTGCAGTACACTTAATCAATTGTATTACGTCTCCTACTCTAAATCATAAAACATCATATGAAGTGATAACAAAGAAATTTCGACCCTATGATGAATTGAAAGTATTTGGTTGTCTTTGTTATACATCTACTTCACCCAAAACAAACATAAATTTTCTTTAGAGCTCGTGCTTGTGCCTTCTTATGTTACCCATCTGGTGTAAAAGGATATAAACTTCTTTATCTAGCGACTAATTCCAATCTTGTTTTTAGACATGTAGTCTTTCATGACGAGCTCTTTCCATTTGCAAAGGAATATTTAACTCAAGATGAGTTGAGTTTCTTTCCAAATCTGCCTGAGCACTCTCTTGTGACACATTATGTTCCTGGTTCTGATACATTTGTGTCATTACCTTCTGATTCTTATGATCAACCACTAACAAAATATTGATTCAGTTACTACTACTTCTCACAAGAGAGTAAAACCTCTAGCCTACCTTCAAGATTACTAGTGTAATTCTATAGGCTCATCTACTGTTCATGATATCTCATATTTCCTCTCTTATCACAAACTTATCTTCATATCTTTCTTTTCTTAATGAAATTGATAAACAAGTTGAACCTAAAACCTATACAGAGGCTAAAAATAATAAAGACAACTGTAGTGCAATGGATACATGAATTAGTTCCTTATAAGGTACCGACCCTTGGTCTATTTGCTCTTCTCCTCCATGCAAAATCAGTATTGGATGTAAATGAGTTTATAAGATCAAATATCATTCTGATGGTACTATTGAAAGATACAAAGCACGCTTAGTTGTTAAAGGATATACACAGAAAAAGGATATAGACTATACATAAACTTTCTCACCAGTTGCAAAGCTTACTTTAGTCAAGTTACTCTTAAAGATTGCATCTGTCTATGGCCTATCTCTTACTCAATTAGATATATCCAATGCATTTTTGAATTGGGAATTATATAAGGAAATTTACATGAAATTGCCACCTGGTTATGCAACAAAAACAGGGAACCACACTTCCTCTTAATGCAATGTGTAAACTTCAAAAATCTCTGTATGGTTTGAAGCAGGACTCAAGAAAATGGTTTCTCAAATTCTCAGTTACTTTAAAAGGCCTAGGATTCAAACAAACTGCTTCAAATCATACTTGTTTTTCTAAAGATTATTGACACAACATTTCTTTGTGTTTTAGTCTATCTAGATGATATATAATTGCAAAATTATGATTATGCAGTAGATATTCTGAAGGAACAACTTAAGTCACACTTCAAATTACGTGACCTTGGGCCATTGAAATACTTTCTTGGCTTATAGATCTCAAGGAATACTTTAGAATCTACATTTGTCAGAAAAATATGCATTGAATCTCTTAGATACTGTTGGCTTACTTGGTTGCAAGCCTTTCTCAACTTTAATGGAACCACATATGAAGTTGTCAAAAGACGCATGGGGAGAATTTGTTGATGTTGAATCTTATACACGCCTTATTGGTAAAATCATGTATCTTCAAATTACTCATCCTGACATCTCTTTTGTTGTTAACATGCTCAGTCAATTCTTTCCTGCTCCAAGGGAAGCTAATCATCAAGCAGTGATTTATATTCTTCAATATTTAAAGGGCACAGTAGGTCAAGGTCTTTTCTATTTTTTTATTTTGATATGCAACTTCATATTCTTGCATATGCGGATTGAACTTCTTGTCCGGACACTAGGCGTTCTACCACTGGTTACTGCACTTTCTTAGGCTCTTATATTATGTATTGGAAATCAAAGAAGCAACAAATTGTTTCCAAGTCTTCAAATATCGAAGCTTATCTAAGGATGTTGATGAGATTGTGTGGTTGACTTAGTTTCATCACGAGTTCCAAGTTCCTTTGTCTAAACCTACTCTTCTTTTTTGTGACAGTGCAATTGTTATACACATTGCTAATAATCCGTTTTTTTCATGAGAGAACTAAACATATTTAGGTAGATTATCATGTGTTTGAGAGAAGTTGCTTGCATGTTTGTTCATATTATTACGTGTTAAGACATGTGAACAATTGGTTGATCCATTCACAAAGACTCTACATCCGACACATTTTAAGTATTTGGTAAGCAAAATGGGTCTTCAAAACATTTATCTCCCATCTTGAAGGGGCCTAATAGAGTATTAGATAAGCATTTTTCTATCTTTTAGAGTATGTACAATGGTATTTTATAAACTAATCGGTTGTTAGTTAGTTTTGATTCAGTTAATTTGTTAAAGTTTCTGGTTAGCCTTGGTTTAATTGTATATATGATAAGAAATATCCTGAGACCAAGAATAAAACCTCTTTGAGAAAGGATCAGCCTGTAATTCAT
>OVBE01001328.1:0-37681 GCA_900406425.1 Iberis pinnata | reverse complement strand
ACTAGAAAATGACAAGAAATGTTATGTAAAAATCCTAAAATTCTAGTGTTATCATGATGCTGAGAGTTTAGCTAAGCAGAGATTAGAAACATCAAGCGAGACCAATCAAAATGAACCTTCCAACCAAGAGCTCACAACAGCATTTATTGAAGTAAGTATGCTAAACATTTTTTTCTTATAATTTAGTATATGAATTTTGGTTTTGTAATCATACACTTTAGTGGATTAGCCGGTAATTATGAAAATTGGGGTTTTTTCTGTTAAGTTATGATAGTTCATGTTTATGTTCATGTTCAAAAGTTTATGTTTATGTTCATGTTTAGTTTCTGGTTTTGTCTTAGGTTTGCTAATGGTTTTTCTGTTAAGTTATGATAGTTCATGTCTTTGTCTTAGAATTTTGTCCCAAAGAATACCATGATGAGGTATTGTAGAATAATTAATAAAAGTTCCATGATTATAACTGTACATGCTATTGAATTTGAAAATGAAAAAGTTGATGGCTTGTTTCATAAGTATCTATTTGTTTTAGAGTCTAAAATATGTATTAGACTTTTATTTTATAATGTATGCATCGATTTTTTTTAGAGTATTACTTTGTAAGTATGTTTGAATTTTTGGTTTATGTAGGCAGCAAGTCCAAATCTCTCTCCAAGATCGGAGTCGGCTAATCGTCCATCACATGGAACACAAGAACGTTAGACTATACTAGATATAATTCCTAACTTTAGGTTATAAGTTAGCTTATTGTCACGGCCAAAATTTTGCCTTTGGGCCAACCTAATTTTATGGCCGAGACAATGAGGTTCCTGGCCCGGAAATTAGAGATTTTGGGCTTATCTTTGTTTTCTTTATTTTCTTTTGTATTTTCTAAGAATATTCTAGAAGGGTCTAGAAGAGTCTAGGTATGTCTAGAGAGTCTAAGTAGTATTTAGAGTTCTCTTGAATAATGTGGTAGGATCTAGAGGATCAATCTCCATTGTTAGATTAAGTTAATTTTGACCGTCCATTGAGGAGGTGGAGGCCTATATAAGGGGTGGGGATCCTCATTTTTACTTCATCCAAGAACTTTCAAAGTTATATTCTTAATAAAGGATCACCTTCTCTCTCTAAAGAGTCTTTCTCTCTCTAAGGGCCGAATTTGATAAAGGGGACAAGGCTGCTTAGCAAGGCCAACGAGTGGCGGAACGTTGCTAAGGCCGCACAGATCGGGTCCGCTCTGATACCACTTGTCACTGAATAATTTCTCGGACCTGATCCGTGCGGCCTTAGAAACGTTCCGCCACTCGTTGGCCTTGCTAAGCAGTCTTGTCCCCTTTATCAAATTCAGCCCTTAGAGAGAGAAAGACTCTTTAGAGAGAGAAGGTGATCCTTTATTAAGAATATAACTTTGAAAGTTCTTGGATGAAGTACAAATGAGGATCCCCACCCCTTATATAGGCCTCCACCTCCTCAATGAACGGCCAAAATTAACTTAATCGAACGATGGAGATTGATCCTCTAGATCCTTCCACATTATTCAAGAGAACTTTAAATACTACTTGGACTCTCTAGACATACCTAGACTCTTCTAGACCCTTCTAGAATAGTCTTAGAAAATACAAAGGAAAATAAAGAAAACAAAGATAAGCCCAAAATCTCTAATTCCCGGGCCAGGAACCTCATTGTCTTGGCCATAAAATTAGGTTGGCCCGAAGGCAAAATTTTGGTTGTGACATTCTCCCCCACCCAATTCGGCGACGCCCTCGTCGACGGTGGTATCCTTTGTCCCGCTCTGGTCTTCCCTGACCTTCTTGCGTCCCTTCTTTCCAGGCTTGCTCAGGTTGTGCGCCTTCTCCTCTCGATTCCCCGAAGCTCGCCCAAGTTACCCTTGTCCGTCCTTCGAACACACTTGGGTGGGTTCACCCTCTTCGGTAGAAAAGCTATTGAGAAGTTGCATCGATCCTATCATGGCTGGCACCTTGTCCTCCTCAGACTTGTCTTCCTAGATCATTGCGGATAGCGATCCCAACTTCGGACACTCTCTTGCCGGGTGTGGCCCCTTGTACACAAAACACCCGCCCTTCAGTCTGAATTCCCTCTTCTTCTTTTCGTACTCTTCCCGGCTTGAGCCATTCCTAAACCTAGAGTTTCCGCCTCTGCTTGGCCCACGGTCATTCCCTCTTGGACTGACTGGCCGTGAATCTTGTCCCTCTTCCCCACCATCTCCCTCGTCCCACTCTTGCCTCATGCAAGATCTTGGACTGTCTCGGGTGGCATAGTCCGACAATGATTCAGCTATAGCAACTGCCTCATCTAGTGTGCGGACTCCCCGCCTTTGCAACTCTTGCTTGGCCCAATATTGGAGTCCATCCACGAAATAGAACACAGAGTCTTCATCCGTTAAGCTCGGAATCTGCAAAACAAGGGTCGTGAACTTATTCACATAGTCTCAGATCGTACCTTGTTGTCGAAGCTCCCTTATCTTTTTCCGAGCTTGGTACACCACGTTCTCGGGATAAAATTGTCTCTTTAAGTCTCGCTTAAACGCCTCCCATGTCTCGATCCGAACGACTCCCCTTTTGATCTCCGCATGCCGCCTCCTCGACCAAAGCATGGCTGTATCAACCAAGTAGGTTGTTGCGGTCTTGATCTTGGTCGGCTCGTCCGTACGTCCAAGATTCTCGAAATATTGTTCCATCTCCCAAATGAAATTTTCAACGGCTTGGGCGTCTCTTACGCCGCTAAATTTTGAAGGACATGGGAACTCGACCCGAGCCGAAAACCCATGATTGCCAGTGGTTTCATTGGCCGCAGCCCTCTTGACTAAGGCCAAATCTTCCTCCATCTTCCTCAGCCGGGCTTGCATCCCCTTGATGTCACCCCTCATGGCCTCGATGGCTCCCAACACCTTTTCCTCCAGCTGGATAAACTGCCTATCCGTTTTAATCGTGTTGAGCTTGACTCGTTCAAATTCATCGGTCATATGCCTCTCCATCTCGGATGTAGTATGTCCGACTCGTTCGAGCCGCGCCCCTAGTTCTTCAATAGAATCGGCCAACACCTCCCGAGAAACACTCTTGTCTTGGCGCTTTGATACTTGATTTCCCGCAGCATCCCGTCCACGATCTTCGATAACTTCGGAGTTGTTGGAGTTTTTTGTAGATATAGCCATCGTGCTACCTTCCAACGGGTAAATCCTTCCCTTCAAACTCTCCGGCCGAACTTGGCTCTGATACCACTTGTCACAGACTAATTTCTCGGACCCGATCCGTGCGGCCTTAACAACATTCCGCCACTCGTTGGCCTTGCTAAGCAGCCTTGTCCCCTTTATCAAATTCGGCCCTTAGAGAGAGAAAGACTCTTTAGAGAGAGAAGGTTATCCTTTATTAAGAATATAACTTTGAAAGTTCTTGGATGAAGTACAAATGAGGATCCCCACCTCTTATATAGGCCTCCACCTCCTCAATGGACGGCCAAGATTAACTTAATCTAACGGTGGAGATTGATCCTCTAGATCCTTCCACATTATTCAAGAGAACTCTAAATACTACTTGGACTCTCTAGACATACCTAGACTCTTCTAGACCCTTCTAGAATATTCTTAGAAAATACAAAAGGAAAATAAAGAAAACAAAGATAAGCCCAAAATCTCTAATTCCCGGGCCAGGAACCTCATTGTTTCGGCCATAAAATTAGGTTGGCCCGAAGGCAAAATTTTGGCCGTGACATTATGCACTATTGAACATGACCATTATATTCTTTTGAAATTAACATTTTGTAAAATTAATGTTAATTTAATGTTAAAAGTTTATGTTAATATTTAATTTTAAATTGTTTTTAGATTTTTTACAGGTTTTAAAATATTTAGTTACATTATAATAGTTTATTGGCAAAATATATCTAAATAGCTAGGAATGTATTGTGGTTTATTTTCTATGATAGCCACAAATAAATTCTAGTTTATTATGGCAAATAGACACGATAATGTTGTGAAAATTTGTGGCTATTTAGTTACGATAAAAACATTGTTATTTGTGTCCTTTTGGATACAAAATTTTTCACAGCAATTTGTGGCTTAATTGCTACAATATTGTCGTCACTAAACGTGGCTAAATAGATAGAAATTTATTTGTAGCTATTTGTGTCACTAGCCACAAAAATATCGGCGTGGCATTTCGTGGCAACATTTCCACGAATAGCCACAACATTCAAATAGTCACAAACCTATATCTACAAAATACGATTGTGGCTATTTGTGGCTAAGGCTGATATAGCTACGAAATTATAACCATAGCCCCAAAAAATTGTGGCTTTCAATAGTTTTTCTTATAGCGAATAACTTTTTCCAATTGAAATTTTAACATAAGTCCAGCTAAGACCCCATTAATTGAAATATATAAATTTACTCATATAATTTAACGAAATTGTATTTTTCTAATATAACCAGTCCAATTTAATAAGTTGTAATATAAAAATTTTATATTCTAATTTAATTGTCTATAATTGTAATTATTATATTGTTAACTTCAGGAGTGTCAATGAAAAGCTGACAAGCTGACACGTGGCGAGGTCATCCAAACTTATTTTTTACTTTCATATCTAAAATAACTATAGTTTATTTTAGTTATATCATATTAAAAATATCAAATATATATATATATATATTCTACATTTTTTTCTTCTCAATTTAATTTCATTTTTAATAAATTGAAAATTAAATTATGTTAAGATCTAATATATATTTCTCCTCAGTGAGATTTTCCTAAGAGTATTTTAGCAATTTAGGTAGATTTATAAAAAAAAATATTAGAAAATTAGGTTGGTTAGTAAACATAATTTGTGAAGTGGGTGATTTTTTGGAAAATAGTAAAAAACTACTGAAAATGCCCTCGAATTTAATAACTCAATAGCCAATTCCCGCATAATAGCAAACAATTCCTACACTATCATAGTCACGGGGACTCGATCTCGGGTGGGTGGTGCTACATGCCTCATATAGACTTATGAACGTCACTAGGCCAATGTCACTTCCCCAAATTTAATTTCATTTTATTCATAATAAAAGTGTAATTATAATTTAGAAAATATATTTACTAACTTTAAATAAAATTATATCAAATGATACGACTAATCACTTAAGAAAATGAAAAATAAGTGTCACTAAATCAATGTTATATTGGAATATTCGTGTAAAAAGCTTGTAATTTAATTGAGTATTTTTGCAATAAAGCAATAGCAATCATGTTACACATAAATACATAACCTAAAACAACATCTTCACCGTATAAATATTATGGTTAAATGTAATATGTTCGCATGAATGTGATATATGCACAACAATGGTTTGTATGAATAAAAAAAAAATACAATTGTGAACAATTTTGATTCACGTGAAACAACTTTTTCTTTTGTTTTCATTCATGTGAATGGTGAACTATGATTTACATAATTTTTTAGAAGGTACCAAAAATATGAAGTTCCAAACATGAATAAAGATTATTCACAAAGATTATTCAAGTAAAGATCAACTGTGCGTAAAAATGATATCTATGAATGAGACTGCATTAAGTGTGAATGGAACATGCTTGTATAATTTGAGATGAGTGCATTGCTGATGAACAATACATAATTCAAAAACAACATTTAACCCATAAACACAAACAAATGTCACAGAACAAGTCATAATTCCAAGACATAAACCATAGACATCACAACATAATTGTCAAAATCAGACATAAACCAATAAGAACAGAAACAACCATAATCTTGAAAAGTAATTATGAAAAGAGAAATAAAAATCATAAACACTTAACATGAAATTGAGACCGAGAGAGATTTATCAATTTAGAAACTTTAAATTAAAATACGGTGGGATATTTAGAGATTGTGCCTAGTGATGATAATTACTATCGATGAGATTTTGAAGAAAAGCAAAACCGATACACTTATCAAAAGAATAACAAAATTTTGTTATCGATTGATGGGAAGAGAGAGATTTAGAAGCATAAAAATTGAGACAATCAACATGAAATTAGTAAAACCAATATACTTAAAACATAAATTCACTAGCGGAAGGATTTGGGATCGTTACCCCGAATATGAGAGATTCGACACCAGAGATAAGCTCAACCCACGAAGAAGATGACAGTCGACCTGAATAACAGACCGTCAACCGTCAACCGGAGAGAAACACATGAAGATCCAAACCATGGACCAAAGATAACCTCACTCCACAAAGAATATAAAGAGTCAGCGTGAATAACAAAGAGAATGTGTTACATACTTTATTTATATAACAAAGGTAAGTTTCTTTTACTTTCCTAAATTTTTTTAAAATTTTATTTTATATAAAACAATAATATACATAGTTTTTAGTTTTAGTAATTCATCTATCAATTTAAAAATGATTTAATTAAAAATAGTATTAGGGATATTATGGTAATCTAATAAGAAAAAATAACCTAAACACCAATGCATTTTAAATTACACTTCATTTTCAAATTAGGTAAGGTAAAAGTGACCAATTCTCAAATTAATTCTTTTCCTAAACTCAAGCATTGAGAAGTTCACACGTGGTGAATCCCTTTAAACTTGTATATTTACTCTCACATCCAAAACTAATATCACTTATTTTAATAATATCATACTAAAAATATCCAAGATACATCATTCAAAATTAAAAATGATAAATCATACTATATTATCCAAAGATGCGATAGATTTTTGTGGTTGTACGGTTAATTGTTAAGTATATTTTAACAAAAGACCCTCTATAAGAAATTATTTAAAAAATACTTAGAAGATTAAATGAATAGAAGAACGCATATGAAATAGTGCATTCAATAAATCAAAACCAGACCTAAAATGAAACAAAAAGTATCTCTCAGTTATTCCATTTAACTACGAGCACCATGACAAATTTGAAAAAAAAGTTCACATCTCTACCTTCATTTTGCAGTTTTTATTTATAACTAGTTTGTCTCTTATTTATATCTATATTCATGATAAGCAAATCATAAGATGAAAAAACGTAAAAATAACTTTTTCAGTGTTTTTCTACCCAAATAATACACACAACACTTTAAAATAGTACTCAAATAAATAGAATAAAAATTTACCCACGCAAGTGAGATTTTTCATAGTTGAACTATAAAGTATTGTTCTATATAACTGTATAAGAATATCGATTACATTTTTGTGCATTTGGTTTTGTCTTCTTCTGCCATAAGTAGTGAGTGAAGCTGGCCAAATTACTAATAAGTTCTTCACTTAAACGTAGCTTAACATACTCATTTGCAAACTATCATGCACTCTTAAAGTTGTGCTTTTGAATTTTTTTATAAAAAGATACATGTCAAAAGCAAACTGAAAACACTATATAACTACTTTATCAAATATAGTTGAGATTAAAAATAAAAAAATTAAAATAAGAACAAGACAATCAAGCTGATACTATTACCAAACTAATATACCATAACTCTTTCATTCATTTAGAAGATGAAGAATGAACAAAACAACAAACATTCGTCTATAAGAACTCGTCAGCTAGCTTGGCTGACCATTCTCTCATCTCTCATCTTTATCTCTATCAAACCACAGCTCAAAGCGGTCTAGTGCTACGACCACTAGCCCTACCGCAGAGAAGCGCATGCTTCGGGATTGGATATTCATCTCTAAGAGAAGTCGAAGTTGTGTAGACGCGTAAATAGAATTGTTGTCCTAAGTATTGCCTTGCCCAAAACTCTGATCTTAAGTTCCACATCCCTACATTGTCTAATGCTATGTATATAGCAGTCCACGATTTCGGATATACCTGAACGGTGCAGCGAGCTACTGCATCGCGAAGATTGTACTCGTTCCTACTGTCAGCACTCCATTGCCCACCATCCATTCTGTATCAGAAGATCATCTTTTAGTCTGAAATCTCCATTTATATCAATATTTAATATTTGAGGATACAAGAGATAAAAAGATAAAGGCACTTTACCCAACAACCCAGAAAGAGTAACCATCAAGATGCCAGCTTTGGACAATATCCTCAGAGTTTTCGAAAACAATCTCCACAAAAGATCTGTAATCAACTTGCAAAACAGATGTGTCAAGGTATATTCCTCCACCAGTGGGTTGGCTTGGTATGCTTCCAACTCTGTAAACACTGTCGATTTTGAAGTAATCCGCGAGTTTTAGAGGAGTGTCTGCTGGTTTAAATGATACACTGTTGACAGCGTATCTTTGCTTCCCATTCACTTGACCAGCAGAGCTAGCAAGTCTGATTGTTCTTGTGGTGTTTATCATACCGTAATGGTATGACCCTTGTGGGTTTGGCCTTGGTCCACTTGCTGTAAGGTTAGTCCTACAAGACAAGAACAATAGAACATAACAAAGTTAGCTAAATCTAAGGAGCTTTCTATAACTTATGATGACAAGCCAAGTAGCTGCACAGTTAGTAATTCACCATCCTTGAATCAAAGAGGAAACAGAGAGATACCTGATGGCTCGAGCCTGGTTCAAAGACCAGTCGATCTGTATGGTAGGTCCACCTGGAACAGGTCCAGAAACACCACCAGCAGAATTGCTGTAACTGAAAACACCAGTAGTGGTAAGTACAGTTGAAGTAAACCGAGAAGAGACGACCAAGTAGTAATCCTGAGCAGGCTGGTCTGCGGTTACAAGCACCGAGTAAGATTGGCCAACGTGAACATCGAGCGATGAGAATGTAGTCTGAAGAGTGTGTGTCCCTTCGACTTCGACCACTTTCATCTTGTGGTTTTGAATTCTGAAGTTAAGAGAGTGTTGTAACCCTACATTGGATATTCTCAGCCTGTATGTCTTACCTGAGGAAGAAGATGAAAAAACTCAAATCACAAGCTAACTAGTAAACCCTAAACTCACAGACAAAGGGGGTAAAAAATACCTTGTTCAACATTGAGAACGGCGCCATTTCCACGGCCATTGATGAGGATACCATCTGGTAAAGGAAGCTTTCTACCACTATCTAGCTTTGCCTTCAAATCCTACAGAAACAAGAAAGTAGCACAAATCTAATTCAAATTTTCCAAAACAAACGAACAAGATCTAGATACAGAGAAATTCATCAAATCAGCTAGAACTCGAGCTCAATCAATCAATTCAGTTAAGTTTCAGGCGATTACCGTGTGATTGGATTTGTACCAATCGCCGATAAGGACGGTGTAATCTCCGGCGGGATCAGGGAAAGGGACGGGGATTCTAGGACGGCTGAGGATACGAATACCTCCAAAACCTCCGGCAGCTTTATGGAAAGCGAGAGAAGGAAAGTAGTAGAAACTTCCGATCTGATCCTTCACTTGAAGAATGTAAGTATAGTTCTTCCCCGGTGGGATTGGGCATGTTGTTCCGTACACTCCGTCGACGAAAGAGTTCCTCCGCTGCTGAATCCCATTCCTTCATTGCTCACAAAGTTTTACGATATTAGTTTTTACCCCAAAAGTATTATGAATTTTAAATTTTGACCCAATAGAAAAGTTATACGCAACGGCGTAAAAACTTTAAATCAAAATGTGGAGGATACAGCTAATAATTTGGTCAAGTGGACTAAAAATAAAACTATTAAGTCACGGTTCGTTAATCACCATGCAATTAAAAAATAATAGTAATAATAAAACTATTTAAATTCAACACCAATCACCGAAACAATAATACCGTGTGTCGGTAAAAACAATTATTTTGTGGACCAAAGCCGTCATAATGTAATGTGTGGTCAAAACCTAATCCATACGTACCATAGTGTTTTTTCAATGCACGTTTTTAATTTTGAAGGATTCTTTCAAATACATAAAACTACTTTACGACACAAACATGATGTGACAAAAAAAAAACACAAATATAACACATATTTTTATAAAAAGTTAAATGAATATTACAAATATTAAATAAAAATTTTAATATTTAAAGATAAATTTTGGACTTAAAGTACTAAATTTTAATTTTGAGTTTTAGAATTTTAATAAAAAATTAAACATTATTTAAAAAATAATCATGATATTTTTAAAAAATTAAGAGAGTGTGATATTATTAAATTAGATATAAAAATGATATTTTGAAAATATCTCTTTTAATTTTACATCATTATATATAATTTTAAAAGAAAACAAAATACTATTCACAAGTAAAGAAAATTAAATACTATGGCTAGGCCTAGTAACTACTAACATTGTGCCAACTACATAATTCAATGCTAATACTATCATAACATTGAATATAAACTAAATAATGTATAGTTTATTGCAAATTTGATTAAAATGAAAGAAAATAAAATATACCATGAGAGGAGGAAAGGTTCATCAAGACTATTGTAAACATTGATAATGAGATTATCATTTGTAACAGCGTGAATGTCCGGTCCTGGAAACTTCCCATCGATCAAAATACCCTAAACCAAACCGGTAAACATACAAGATCCAAGGGCATTAATAAACCGGATCTCAAAATCCCAAACCGGGAAATTAATTGATAAGAGATGGATCTTGGTTTAATTAATGAGTACCTGTTGATAAACGCCGAGTGGGTAGATAGCACCGTATGTGACGTTCCATTCAAAGAATTTGTACGGATCCTCCGCCGTGACGACGGCAAAGAGAAGTGAAAAGCCGATGAGTAAAGCGGCGGCGAATGAGACATTGGCCGCCATTTGAAAAATGTTGATGAAGAAATGTATTTTGGCTTGATCTCTCTCTCTCTATGTTTCTCTTACATGTACAGATTTAGTGATGGAGAGAATATAAAAGAGTTTTAGAGAGAGAAAAGGAATAATAATAATAAGAGAGACAAAGGTCAGTGTCGGTGAGAGGACCCACGAGTCGAGAGGCCTCTGTGTTACTTCGAAATGTGTATTTTGTATCTTACAATCCCCACATGGTTTAGCAACTTGGCCTATTTTATATGTCTAACAATTATTTTTAGACAAATTGTTAAAATGTATTCTATATTTTTAATTATTTTATAAATATTAGAAAATTCTTATTTCATTAAATATTGTAATTTTAAAATATTTTAAATCCTCCAACTACTAAACTCTAACGTCTTCAAAACTAAAATCTAAATTATAATTAAAAAATCTAAATTAAATAATTAAGTTATAAAGTTCATAATCTAAGAAATACAGTGGTATTAAAAAGTATGGTATATTTATCTCGTGAACTAATTTTTATGGCATTTATGAAATTTTTCTTATTTTTAATGAGAAATTGATTAAAATGTTTGACTAAAAAAAATTAATTTTATGAGGAAAGAAAACAATTAGTTTCTTTGACCTAAAATGATTGATTTATTGCAAAAACAACTAATTTTGACAAAAGGAAATTATTTGCAAAAAGAAAATTTATTTAAATATAAATTACAAAGGATTATTTATCATGAAACATTAAATGACTTTCCATACCCAACAAAAATACATTAATTGACTTCTTTGATATCTTGGTAAATTTGGTATAACTAATGAGTTAATGAGTTGGAGTTTTCTGACTTTGACTTTTTTAGTAAAGTGTTTGATGTGTTTTAAATCAAAGATTAATGGCCTTCTAAATATAGGAATGTAGACCAAAATAACATAGTGCATAACTGCATATGCTAATACAATGCATATGCTAATACAATGCATATGCTAATACAATGATTATTTATCATGAAACAAAAATAACAAAAGATCACCAAACAAATTGCCTAGATTGCATATTTGACAAATAGATTAAATTTGGTATCACACATAAACCTTCAAAATGAAGTTACCACATAAAAAGGATTTTAAAATAAATAAATCATCAAAAAAGTGGTTTTGGTCACATAATTCAAAGTCTAGTTTTTGCTGATTGTTTTGTATTATAGGATTTTAATGAAACAGATTTTATTGATGATAAAAAAAAAAATAAGCTATACAAAAATAAATTATATGCTTCTGTTAATCGAATACTGAAATAATATAACAAATTTGTAGGTTATGCCATATAAAGTTGCTCAAGGATGAAGAAGGGCCCATTCCTAATTACAAGATCAAATTTGTTTGGAAGCTCAAATTTAATGTACTTGGCTTTTGATAGATTATTCTATTTTTCAGTAACTTCTTGTTTTTTGGCAGAAGCTTTATCTTCACTTGTTATTCTCAAGTTTTGGCTTTGAGTGAATCTAAAAACTCACATGGTAAAAACCCCAAAACTGAAGAAAAGTCCAAAAGTAGTCGGAGGTAAAACATTACGTGCAATTATCAAAAAACTAAATAATTAACCTGACATGCCTTTACATTTCCTGATTTATCGCCACTAACTACTCAAAATTCTTCTCTTTGTCTTAATCAAAAAATAACTAATTCTCCAAAAGTTAAGGTAAAGTGAACATTAATTTAATTACTAAATAGAGAAAAGCTAAAAGAAAATTATTATTGGGTGAGTAGGCGACGCGTCAAAGCAATTTGAAAGAGCCGTAAGATCCATGCCATGTAAACATTAATCATGGTAGGTCTTAAAATTGTAAAGACCACAAATTAAATAAAAAAATTGGTTAGTTCTACATTGTTAAAAAAATAATAATAAACCGTTTAAAATTAAAAAAAAATATCACAAATTTTTCTTTGTTCTGTTTGGTCTAAGGATTCCTGACCTTAATTTTATGGAATAAAGCTTATCTTGATAGGTCTATATAAATGGCAACACTTGGAAGAAAATCACAATAATACCAAAAAAACCAAAAAGGAATAATAAAACCAAAAAGACATAAAACGCGTAAAAAAATGGTAATAAGGAATAGGAAGTCGGTGTGGACAACATTCCAGAATCAATAGTACAGAAGTTTAGAACCGAAAACGGCATCCTACAATGACTCTTACGCTTTTTGGATTTGTTCTTACTACATCACATGTAATCAAATTGATACGCACCACAAATTTGTGGCATGACTCTAAAATCTGAACAAAGTTATGTATTTTCTTAAAAGCATCCCACTTAAAACAAATGTACTATTCAGAAAATGTGAGCTCTCTTTTAACCTTTCATCTCATATGCAAAGTCGGTCCTGAATTTTTAAAACCTACAAACAAATTCAAAAAAAATTGTTTCGCACAATTTGATATATTTGTTTTAAAAATTTGTATCCATGTAAATAAAAATTATCGTTATTTTAAAGTATGGAAATAATACATTATTCTTGAAATATGATTCTCCTAGTATATTTACCTGCAAACTCATTCATCAAATTTGTAAATTCAAGTTTTTCAGTCATATCCTTTTTAATCGATAACATAGACAATCCATTCAATCTCTCTTATGACATCGTCGACCGTAGATAAGACTTTATTAACTTTAGTTTTGAAAACTTCTTTATGAGGAAGCAATTGAAACAAGAATTGTCATCATTATGCTGTATGTGGTCCATGTATTTGGATAACAAATTTCCATCTTTTTTGAAAAAAAATCTAGGATCTCGGTGACTTTTTGAATCTCCTTTGGTAAACATCCTCTTAAAATATTTATTTCTAAAAATAAATCATTACCATCAAGATTTGTTTGATTGTCATGCTTCTGAAAAATTTCAACGTTGACACAAGAAGCCATCAACTTGTCATCATCTGCTAACTTCAACTTCTTCAAATCGAACAAAACCCCAATAGACTTTTCATAACTTTTAAGTTAATCAAATCTTGTATCAAGAGAAACCAAACCTTAATCTATTATATTAATAAAGTAGTTGATCCTGAAATCTTCATTCGCTGACAATATCACATCTTCTCCAACTTGTTCAACTTCTTCATCCTGATATCGTTTCCTTTTACTAGGTCATTTTGGTTTTATAGAGAATACTGGATCAATTTCCATTTCAATAGAAATCTGTTCAGCTTCTATTTTTGCTGCTTGAAGCCCGTGTCTCTATAGTATTTAAAGATTGAAATAAGTCCTTCCACTTGAGTAATAGCAATATCATTATCCATATCTTCCGACTGCATGATCTTGCTTACTTTGTTAACAACAAATAAAAGCTCATACGAAATAATCATTCAAAACAAAAATTCAAAACTTCCAATTTTATGGGTCCCACTCATTGCAATTAAGAGACTAGCTTCGCTTCTTGTTTTCGGATTATCACTATTTTTTGACAAGTAAAACAAAGCATCTAGAATTTGAGGAGCTTGAAATCTTATTGCTTTAACACTTTTGACATGAACCTCCCAACGAGTTTGTGAGAGTATTTTTACTATAACACCATTCATAATATCTCTGAAAACCTCATAATTATTTGTTGATAAATGTGAAAAAGGAAATAAAGATACAAATGGAAGAAAAAAAGAAAACAAGGGGAACAAATATTATAAAAAAGGAAAAAGAAATGGAAAGGAAGATAAAAATAAAATTGAGTTGGGTGACTGGGATGCTCGACAAAGAGAAGAGAACCACTACGCTATGACACACTATCGTATACATGTGGCTGAAANTTTTTTTTTTTGTTTTTTTTTTTTTTTTTTTTTGTGTGGTCCAAGGGCCGGTCTACTCATATAAATCCGTCTATTCAACATGAGTTTGGGATTGATGGTGGTTTATCTACGGTTACTAGATATTAGGTTCATGATCCCTCGGGCTAGAGATTATATGGTTAAGAATGTGGCTCGATCTTTTAACAGGGAGGCTGACTCATTAACACGACATGCTAGATTGCATGATTCTAGTTTGGTTATCAAATGGTTTGTGTAAATTGTATGTATATTGTTATGTCAATGAATCAAATGATTAGCCTTCACAAAATGAGGTTGCGGGATTTCATATCGTCTCTACTCTTCTGCCATCAAAACTCTTGGTGTTCTCGTTTGTTACTTAGTTCGGTTCTCCTGTTTTTTTCTTTTGACTAGTGCTTTCCGTAGCCGGCGTAACGACCTTCGCACTTTTCGTCGCCGGCGTCATAACTTCCTCACCATGTTTCTTGTCATTGGGTCTCCACCACCAACATGTTACTGCAGTCACCTCTCACACCCACATCCCCTGCTCTTAAAGCATCTCTTGTATCTCGCTTTGAATGCCGTGTTTCATCCTCTTTGAGTCCCGACACCTTTCTCTTGCTTCGACGTCAGATCGGCTATTGCTGCTCTAGGTCGACGCGACATCCTTTGCTCTGGCCAAAGACAATACACCATATACATGTTTCTCGAAAATTGCGGTTCGACAATTGTAAAGAATCCTTTTTGTCGAGCTTTATAGTTGATGAAATAGGTTGGCTCATTGCTTTATCTTTGAATACTCAATTTAATCGATGCATGCGGTATAATGTTATTAATTTTCTGTGTGATGTCAAAGATGAGGAGTGGGTTAACGTTTTTCTATTTTACTACCTTATGTGTTGTATCTGCTAATGATAATTCTTATAGTCATTATGGAGTTTCCACTAATGCTATTATTCATACTATTTTTCTCAAGTTTGGTGGCAGATGGAAGAGCAAGAACACTTATTCATCTAGACTAGATCCAACTTCTAAACCAAATCTCTTTGCGTTTATTAGTCTAATATCAATAAACTAGATGATCATTCTAATTCATGCATTAATAACAAGTCTAGACTAAGAACCTAACAATTGTTATCCCCTTATGATAAATCTAACAATCAAAACCTGATTTCCCTGGGAAACCCTTTACCTAACCAGTGAAATACTCAGACATTGACAAGCAATCACAAATCAATATCATTGAAGAACACATAATAGAAATAGAATATATTATTAAAAGGGTTCCGAAATCTTCTCCAAATACAAGGTTTGAATCTCCTCTCCCTCAGTAATTCTCTCAAAAAATAAAAAATAAAGCTTCGTTCTAAAAACCTAAAACATAATGTATTTATAGTCCAAAAAGTAAAGTAATCTAAAATAAGGAAATTGGATAAGTTGAGGACTTGATTTGCAAAATTTGGAAAAATTCATATTCTTCTCGGGGGAAATGCTCGATCGGGCACATGGTTGCCCGATCGAGCATCTTGTAAAACTGCACGATTCTTCTTCTTTTGCCTGATCGATTGAAAGCTTCGGATTTTTCCAGGAGGTTTTTCCCGATCGAGCAACACAATTTCCCGATCGTGCATCTCGTAAAACCTTTGCTTGATCGATCTCTTCCTTGCCCGATCGTGCACTTTGTTCTGCAAATTCTGAAATCTTCTAAAATGCTTTGAAACGCATCATTTAATCTCAAATGACCCGAACACCTAGAATCCTGAAAATCTACCAAATATGCAAAGAAAATGCTCGGAACAATGCAGAATAGCAAACATAAATGCCCACTATTAAGCATTAGAACCGAATAATATCAACTCCCCAGACTTAGATCTTTGCTTATCCTCAAGTAAAGCAAGATTCAATCTGGAGAAGAGGTTTGAAATGGACATAAAAGAAACTCACAAAATCTCAAAAATCATAAGCATTGTTTCAAATTCCAAAAGACACCAATCTCAAAAAACTACTTCAACTGAATTGTTTACCACCACAAAACTAATAACTTGTTTCCTACTCTAAATCTCAAATCAATCAAGTATCAAATCATATCAACCAACTCTTTAAATTCATTTAAGTTCAGATACATGCATTCTCACCTATGGTATATCAATCAAATTACTCAAGTACTTCTTCTATCGAAATGCCCATACCAAATAGATCATCCACTGACTTCCGGTCCTGCTCCTTTTTCTCCCTTTCTCACTTTTTTTTCTTTTTCTTATCTTACTACTTTTCTCTTTTATTTTATTTTTCTCTTCTTCGCATTTTTGCGCTTTTCTTTTCTCTTTTTTTTTTTTATTTTCAAGCAAACAACAATTTGCTGGGGTTGACTACGGACTTCTAGGACACGCTTTCAACCCTTTTTCTGAACCGTTTTCTTTTAATTTTCTTGAAGGGAGAGAGAGAAAGGACCCAGATCGTACTGAAAGAACTTGTCGGTTTTACAGAACACTGAATAGCAAGGTACCTAATTCTCAGAGTATATAAACATCATAAGCAAGAATAATTCAGATTTAAATTAAGTCCTATCATGGTAGAGCTAGCATCAATTCATCAATAACTCAAAAGACCAGAACTTTCAGAAACAAATTAATCAGTAGTGGGGTTCCAATCCTAATCTTAGCAATTCATCTAAGTCAGTAATCTAGAGAAATTGAAAACCATACCCACACTTGGTTATTTATCATCATTAATTTTGATCATGATTCCTTCGACTCGATAGACTCAGCTAAAGTAAAACAAAAAATTTGAAAATTTTCACCAAAAAGACAAAACATCAAAGCATGTTAGTATCATTACACCCTCCCCCAGACTTACTTCACACCGTCCCGATGTGAAAATAAATCTTAGAGAAGGTATAGAAGTAACCAGAATCAATAGAAAAGTCTATAATGAATGAAAGTAGATAATAAAAACTATATGAGTTCAAGGGAAATAGATATACTAAAGGTGAATTGCTCCCAAATATGTTTTGAACTCCTATGCCTCATTTGCTATGCCTGCAAAAAGAACAAACACTTAAGAGAATTCTGAGCAATGGTTGAATAACGATTGAACAATGATAACTTAATAACTAACAAGAATTAATTGTAGGAGAAACCATTACAGGCATTATGATCGAGCAATACTAATAAAAAATCAGCAAGAATCATATATAAGAGGCATCATCCAGAACATTTAACAACAATCATTCCAGTATTGCACAATCAATCGGTAAGTAAAGAGCAATGATCAAGCAATTATAATTATAATTAGCAAGCATCAAGAATACTTAATGAGAAAAACCAATCGATCATGATTCTAAAATTAACTCAAGTAAAAACATCAAGAAAGGTGGTGAATGGTGAACAATGATCTAAGCAATACTAATCAGAATTAGCAAGAATCAAGAGAGAAACCATCCAAAAAACCAACAATTCAAGTGAGAATGATGAGTAATGAAAATAGAGAAGAGATAACCCAAAACGTTTTGAAGACCTTCCACCAGTAATATAACTGAATCACTTTGAACTCAAAACTAAGAATAAGTAAGTTAGGACTGAAAACTGACTCAAAATTGAGAAACAACTAAACTAGACTTCAAATAGTGGGTTGCCTCCCATTCAGCGCTTTGTTTAACGTCACTTAGCTTGACGGTACTTAACTCTAAGTTGGAATGGAATCAACATCCAACGATGTTCCATAATAGGCTCCAAATCCAGACACATTCAGCTTCATAATCTTACCCATCACACCTTTTGTAACATCAATCCCTTTCTCTTTGAACTCTGGGGTGAGTAACACTCTAAACATTGAGAAGGGTTTTGAGAACCCCTTACTTTTCACCTTATACTCAATTGTATCCCCAACTATTGCTTGAGGGATCAAAGCCACTTGAGACTCCTTCTTTATCTGCTTCAGTTCCACCTTCACCTTCTCCTTAACCTTGGGATTGCCATTCCTTGTTGAGATTTGAGGGTCTTTGTGTAAGGCTTCAGCAACTACATACTTAGGATCTGGTTCAATATGAACTCCATGCTTCATCTCTTCCTCTTTCACCACAGTTAGCCTGAATATCCCTTTTGAAGGAATCGATGGATAGAAAACCTGTTTCTTGATGTTTTTTCAGAGATATGCGCCGATTGGGTAAATCAACAACAACTCCTACGGTTGCAAGAAAAGGTCTCCCGAGAATCAAAGGTTCATGTTGATTCTCATTGATCTCCATGATGTGGAAATCAACAAGAACAAGACAATTTCTAACTTGTACTAATAGGTCCGAGATAAAACCGCTAGAAGAGATGGTAGAATCATTATCAAGCTTGAAAGTCATGTGATATGGTTTGATACTTGATAGTCCCAATCCTTCTGCAATAGTCACTGACATAACACTCACATTAGCTCTAGTATCACAGAGGGAATCAATGAATTCCACTCCATTTATCGAACAAGGAACTAAGAATTTCCCTGGGTCTTGTAGCTTATGAAGCTTCCTAAGTGGATTTGGTTGCTTTCCAATTATCTCCCCACCCTCAAACTCTGATCTAGGCTTTTCATGTGGTACTGGGTATGGAATTCTCAGTTTTTAAGCATTTAGAAGAATTTTCGAATCCAGGTGCGTTTGTTCGATGGGGCAAATAGTGCCTAATCAGAAAAATTACTCTATTTTCTGTCCGATTTCAGGGACCTATTGGGCAGGTGATGTGCCCGATCTCCTCTCATGAAACCACTTTGCCCAATCGTGCAAGGGATGCTCGATCGGGCAGTTTTCTCTGAATCTTTTTCTGGCTTCTCAAAAACCGCATCTTGTTCCAAATCATTAGTTCCTTCTTCCAAATTACCAACTAAAGTCTTGCAATACCCCTTTGGATTATCCTAAACTTTCCTAGCAAAGATACCAGCTTGTCTTTTCACAACTTCAGAAGTCTGAGCAACTTGTATATCCAAATGCTTCATATGTGTAGAGAGTGCTTCAAATTTTTGATTCAACTCTTTCACTTCTCTTTGGGACTGTTTTTGGCCTTCTAAAAGTGCCTTCTAAAAGTTACTTGAATATAAGCTCTATGGTGTTATACTGTTGAGGTGGAGTTGGTAGTGGTTGTTGAAATACATGCTGAGAGGTTTGCTGAAAACCGTCTGAATCAGAGTTCTGCACAAAAGTCTTTTTGTTGCTGAGGATAATGTTGATCTTGGGGGTTTTTCTACATTAGTACTTCTCCAAGACAGATTGGGACGAGTCTTGTTAAATCTTTGATTATACCCTTGATTGTACACCCTTTGACATTGCCTATTGATGTAACTTACTTCCTTCTCAACTCCTTCAGAATTATGCTCTTGAACTGCAAAGCAATAAACTTCAGAATCGTCTACAGCACTGACCTGTTTCTGGTTTTGATTCTTTAGAATTTGAGTGATTAGTCCGTTCATCTATGAGAATTCTCCTTTCAGCTCTGAGAGTTCTGAGTTAGCAGCCAATATAGGAACCTTTGTTCGGCGATCAGACTTTGGGCAATGATTGCTATTGATGGCCACTAGATTCTCTATCAGAAGATAAGCATTGGGAACATGTTTCTGCATAGTCTCCATCGCTCGCTGTGTTTAAGGACAGCTGGTATTATGATAGGTTAAGAATTTAATCCTAAACTAATACTCACAAAGACCAGAAAGTACACAATTCGGTTTTATTTTCAAATCAAGCTAAAGCAGAAATAATTAATTTTGGTTGTGAATGAAATCAAAACGGTAAATTAGAAACAGTTTTAGACTATTAAATAAAAGCGCCATGCATCAGGGAATCCACATGTAGTCAGGTTTAAAAGTCAAATTATCATTTAGAGATTTTCTTTGAAAATAGTTCTCAACATGAAAAACAATGATGGAATAATCTCCTCTCGGAGTATTAAACCCTATGCTCAAATTATTAAAAACAAACTCTCGCCGTCTTTTAAATAATTGATCATGCATTACATTTCATATTCAATTTTTTCACAAGCATTCAAGACAATACTCTCGCAAGCAAGAACACTTATTCATCTAGACTAGATCCAATTTTTAAACCAAATCACTTTGCGTTTATTAGTCTAATATCAATAAACTAGATGGCCAATCTAATTCATGCATTAATAACAAGTCTAGACTAAGAACCTAACAAATGTTATCCCCTTATGATCTAACAATAAAATCCTGATTTTCCTGGGAAACCTTAAAACCTAACTAGTGATCTACTCAGACATTGACAAGCAATCAAAAATCAACATCATTGAAAAACACATAATAGATTATTAAAAAGGTTCAGAAATCTTCTCCAAATACAAGGTTTGAATATCCTCTCCCTCAATAATTCTCTCCAAAAAATAAAATAAAGCTTCGTTCTAAAATCCTAAAACATAATGTATTTATAGTCCAAAAAGTAAAATAATCTAAAATAAGGAAGACCTCATATTCTACTCGGGAGAAGTGCTCGATCGGGTACATGGTTGCCCGATCGAGCATCTTGTAAAATTGCACGATTCTTCTTCTTTTGCCCGATCGATTGAAAGCTTCGGATTTTTCCAAGAGGTTTTGCCCGATCGAGCAACACAGATGCCCGATCATGCATCTCGTAAAACCTTTGCTCGATCGATCTCTTCCTTGCCTGATCGTGCACTTTGTTCTGCAACTTCTGAAATCTTCTAAAACACTATGAAACCCATCATTGAATCCCAAACTACCCGGACACCTAGAATCCTGAAAATCTACCGAATATGCAAAGAAAATGCTCAGAACAATGCAGAATAGAAAACATAAATTCCCACTATTAAGCATTATTACCGAGTAATATCACTTATCATGCCATATGAGTGAGAAGAATCCTGCAGCGGATTGGACATGAATAAACTGAAGAGATGACACTGCTTTGTGAAAACACATCTACCAATTAACTGTCCAAGAATGTTGTTATGCATGGAAGATCCAAACACATTTGAGTGATGTACTATTTTCTCAGAGATTTGGTCAAAGAAAGGACTATCAAACTTGTTTACTGCAGCACTGAAGATCAACTAGTTGATCTGATGATCAAACAATTGAAGACAACTCTGTTTCAGAAAATCAGAGAATATTTTGGCATGTGTGTGATGAACTAAACTCTGCTGAGAGTTTAGTTCAAGGGAGGAAATGTTGGCGCCAAAATCAACCACCTAAAGACTTGTTTCAACCTATTGGAATGGGTCAATTGTTATTTGTTTTTCTTATTAAGTTAGTTGAGGTTAGTGGAGCTCATGTCCTAATTTTTAAGCTAAGTTTTTTGCTTCAATTATTTTGTATTTCATCTTGAAAAGCACATTTGATTATTCAACAAAAGTAAATCATTTTGTTATATTTGAATCAAAGGTTAAACTGCAGTTACAATTCCTAGCTCGCATGCCTTAATTGAACGTTTAATGCACACTTTGTTTGTTTTGTCTTTTTATTCACATCAAATTTTTAATAAATTCATAAGCACAATTGATTCTTAGTTTGATTTTTAAGAATTCAATCTTGGTTCGAATTTGGGTTGTGTAGATTCACACTTACATCTACTTTCAATGATAGAGCTCCTTGATCAAGTGTCTTCGTTGAATCAATCAGAAAAGAAACCATATAATAGAAGCAGAACTAAAAAAATGTTTTGTCCTTCTAAACAGATCTTTGAATAAAACAATAAGAGGCAGCCCTTAGTGAAAGAGAAAGAAAGAACCTTTCTAATGATGGGAAAATTTTTGATTTACCATCGGAATTTCGTTTTGCTTTTTAACAATTTTATATTTAATAAAAACATATATGAGATGTTCCATTTTGTACGTTTTGAGTTATGACGACCACATGCCGGGAGACATGATCGTGACGAGTCCATGAATTCTATAGTGCAAGTCAGTGGGTCATGTTTACGAATTATGACTAAGAGCAATAATTGAAGAGTACAATTATTGTTGAACCGGTCTTAATAGTCTTAAGACTCGGTTACTGTTTTCTTCGAGAGAGTGAGTGACAAAGTACTTCTCAAGTAACTGCTTTATTCTGTCTTGACAAACGAGGCATTCTTGATGGACGAGACTCTTCTTCTCAGGTGATTACTTTGTCTCTTGATGGACGAGGTTCTTCTTCTTCTTAGGTGATTGTTGTGTCTTGATGGACGAGACACTCTTGATGGACTAGGCTCTTCTTCTCAGATGATTGATGTGTCTTGATGAACGAGGCTCTCCTGATGGATGAGGCTCTTCTGGTGGACAAGGCTCTACTAGTAAATGAGTCTTCTCATGTGATTGTTGTCTTGATGGATGAGGCTCTCTTGATGGATGAGGCTCTTCTGATGGACGAGGCTCTTCTGGTGGATGAGACTTCTCAGGTGATTGTTGTCTTGATGGATGAGGCTCTCCTGATAGACGGGAGACTTCTGATGGACGAGGCTCTTCTGGTAGATGAGACTTCTCAGGTGATTGCTGTCTTGATGGACGAGGCTCTTCTGATGGACGAGGCTCTTTTGATGGACGAGGCTCTTCTGGTGGATGAGATTTCTCAGGTTATTATTGTCTTGATGGATTAGGCTCTTCTGATGGACGAGGCTATTCGGGTGATTGCTTTGTCTATATCGTCGTTGATAGTTTTTGATCGTTGTTACTATTTTGTCTTATCTTTTTCTCCCTTTTTCCGGCCCTCAACTCCTTAGCTGGAGACCTTCTATTTATAATAAGTTTTTCAAGTTTTGATCTGAAGCGAACAATGTACTTGGCCCGCGTGTTTTTATCCCGGATACCAGCCACTCAATTACGGGTCGTTGGGTTGGATCAAAAATTGGGTTATTCATTGGGCCTCGACCAGGGTGTTAGCTCAGGCCCAACAGTTACTCCCCCAGGTCGACGATAAGCCTATGTCGGCTTAATCATATCGTCTAGGTGGTGAGAGGCCTATTTTTGTTTTGACGAGGTGCTTGAGGCATGGTATAGGTTAGTCGAACGGTGTGTTGCCACGTGGACACGAGAAATGAGGTGTTGCTTCTTTTTTGAGGGACTGTTCAGCTTCCACATCATCCCTTATAAGGGATCCACCTCTTTTTATGTCTCCATTCTTCTCCTGCGTCCACATGTATTCTCCTCTTTCTCTCTAGATTTTATGTCTCTAGTTTTTTGCCTTTTTTGTTTCCGTTTATGATTCTTTCGTCGTTGATTTTCCCGCGCCGTCGCATCCCCTTTTTTCTAGTGAGTCGTCGTGTAATGTTTGATGTAGATTTTAGCGACACAGTAAAAGAGGAAGTAATGTCCAATGAAATGGGGTCGACGACGAAGTCCAATTTTTTTGAGATTCCTCACCTTCTCGATGAGGACGATGCAGAGCTCGATGCTCTTTACCCTATGGAGACCGCCAAGGCTCCCAAGTGTGGAAGACATTGATTAGTATATTATTCCTGTTATTCTATGGGGCCTTTCGATGAGATACCAGAGCACCTAGACGTTAATGTCGAAGAAGGGGAATATTACACGGGGTCGGGACCGTCGAAGACGTCTCACAAATCTCTCGCATCTTTATGTGTTTTGTGTGGCATAGATGACCCTAATCTTGATTTTAGGGTTCCGCAGATTTTGAACGGCCGTGGTCGCCGCCCGAAGGATACTTCATTGTTTTGAAGACTAGTTTTTGCTCGCTAATTTGTGGTTTCCCCTTCCAAAGCTCCTGATTTTTTTTTGTGCTCGCCGATGTATGGTGATTTTGAAAATTTCTATTGCGTCTATAAGGAACATCGTTGGTAGTCTGATCTTAGGTAGCGAGATAGTGATCGATATCTCCATTGACTTCTTCGACCTCCTTGTGACCGTTGATATCACTCAATTTTGATGCTTTTAGTGGGTATTTATACTTGCTATTTGGCATCATTTGAGTATTTTCCTTCTATTTTTGGCATATTTTCATGTTTCTAGCTGTTTTGGACGTTCTGGAGCAAAAAGGTGGATTTTTGCACAAAATGAATGCAATTTGACAAATGCAGAAGCAGAGTTCAGCAGAAGAGCCAAAACTTAATCGACATTTGAAGATGTTCCCATGAATGGAATGAGCTGAGATTTTGATTTAAACTGGCCAAGTGAGTTAGCTTTCATATGAAAGTGATTTGAGGTCAATCCATTGAAGCAATCAAAAGTTATGGCGATTTTACTGAAGACTTGTCAAGCTGTCTCCCAGAAGAAACATGTGCAACACGTGAGGGAGTAGATCGATCGATCTATGTGGAGATCGACCGATCCATATGCTCGAGATTACTTAAACATTTCCAAAAAGACGTTTTCGTCCTCAAGACTTATCAATTGTTTTCGTTATTGGGTTTTATATTATTTTTATTCTTTTTGAACTCTATATAAGCTAGAGGCTTAAATTTTTATAAAAGAGAACACACAATACAGAATTCGTTACTTTTTCTTTGAGAGCTTTTCTAAGAGAGACGAATCCTGACACCTGTATTTGGAGAACTCTCTTATTTTATTGAATTTCGTTTTTGAATATGATTTCTTTATCTATAATTGTTGATTGCTTGGCTATGTCTGAGTAGTCTCTTTGTTAGATTTTAGGGATTTCCCAGGAAAAACAGGTTTTGATAGTTAGGGTTTAACTTTAATAGGATTCAATTTGTTAGGTTCTTAATCTAGATTTGTTATCATTGCTTGAATTAGCTTATCACCTAGTTCATGATATTAGGTTAATAAATACAAAGGGATTTGGTTTATTTAATCTGACCTAGTTTAGATGAATAAGTGTCTCTGCTTGCAGGAGTATTGTCTCTGATGCTTTTGAACATATCAAATCTGTAATCACTGCATGATTTAATTGTCTAATTTAGTGATCTAAGATTTTGGGAGAAGATTAGTCTTTATTTCTTAGAAATTCTATCACAGGGATCTAATACTCCGGGAGGAGATTAGTCTATTGTCATATTTTGAGTTGACGACTATTTTCATTTGTTAATCTTGCTTGTCAACCTGAACTTCAAACCTGAATACCTGCGGAATTTCCCTATCGCCTAGCGTTTTAGTTTACTGATTTACATTCGTATGTAATTATTCGCTTTAATTCTCAAAAGTCGAGATCTCTCTTTTATTTCTGTCTTAGCTAGAATCAATTTTAGAACTGAGAGTCGCACTAACTGGTCCTTGTGGGATTCAACCATTTACTATGCTATAGTGATATGTTCTATGCAGTGTAGTTTTAGGAATTAAAACCTGAACCTATCAACCGTTCATAAGGTGTACAAGGCTGTGAAGACTGAAGATCGACCAATCAATTTTGACATCGGGTTCTTCTATGTGAGGATGAGGCTGAAGTATACGCTGATCACCGGGTCTAAGGGTAAGGTCTGGGACTGGAAAAAGCTACATTTCTTCGTTAAGATAAACGATGCGATTTTCCCTGTTGAAGGCGAGAGTTTCTTCGTAACTAGGCTTTAGAGAATGGTAGTGCTTCGGCTAGATGAGTTGTGCTTTAGACTTTATTCTCTTGACTTACGTTTTTTTGTTTCCTTTGTAGATAAATCTTATCCCTTCGAAGCATTCCCTGAGCAGTTCTTGGAAACTGTCAAGACTTTTTCTAGGGCGTCTATGATCAAGTGGCCGAAGATTGATCAAAAAGGATCAAGAGAGGATTGGCTTGCATTAACTCTGGTAAGCTCGTCTATTTTATGTGACTTAGTCCTTTTGGTATTCTCCTTTTTTAAAGGTCATTTTTGTCCTTTCGCCATAGTTACCTGGGATCAACACCGTTTTCCACCTCGGCGAGCAATGTCTTTTGATTTTCTTAATATCTTGAGGGAGAACTTCCTAAAAACCCAAGCCAAGGCTGGTTCGGCCAAGATGGTGCCCCCGAAGAAACCCTCCATACTGGGTAGCCTGGTCACGTCAGCCAAGGCGGCTATTGAGACGAGGAAGTCAGAGAAGGAAAAGGAGCAGCGAGACTTGGCCGAAGAGGTGAAGGAGAAACTTGGCCTTCAAGCAGCTGCAACTAAACTTAAAGGCAAGGGGAAGGCTAACCAAGGAGCTTCAGAGGCTGACTGATATTACTCGGTTTTAATGCTTTCTAGTGAGCATTTATGTTTACTATATAGCGTTATCCGAGTGTTTTCCTTGCAGTTTTGTATATTTTACAAGTTTCTAGGTGTTTAGGTCATTCTAGAACAAAATATGGATTTCTACACAAAATGGATGCAAATTGGAAAATGCAGATGCAGAGTCCGGTAGAAGGATCAGAATTTTAGCACTTTTGAGCTGAAAATTGTACACACGATATCCATGTGAGTTAGCTGTCATTTGGAGGTGGTTTCAATTCATTCCATCAGACAAATAAAAAGTTATGGCTATTTTTCTGAAGACTGGCAAGCTGACTCGCATAAGAAGATTGCGCAGAAAATCCCCTGAAATGCCCGATCGATCTATAAAGTGCCCGATCGGGCATTTTCTCATGGAATTCATGAAATAGAGCCCGATCGAGTACCCGATCGATCAAAAAGTGCCCGATCAATTTGATGACCCGAGAACTTTTAGAAGATTTCCAAAATTTACAGAATTGATCATCAAGGCTATCTTTTATTCTATTTTGATTTTTCCTTTTTTCTGAGCACTATGAAAACCTCTTAGCTAGGTTTTATTTCATTAAGATTTATTTTTATTCTAGTTTTAATGAGAGAGAGGACATTCTACAACTCTGTATTTGTGAGTAGTTTTCTCTGAACCCTTGTTATATTTCAATATATATTCCTATTTTCAATTATATGTTCTTCTTTGACATTGAATTGTTTACGCTTTGCAATTTATGAGTAGTTCACTAGTTAGGTATTAGGGTTTCCTAGGGAAACCAAGTTTGAATGTTAGGGTTAATGATGACTCTGAATTTTCATAGATTTTACATATTATTTAGCATCAATTCTGAGGTCCTTAGGTGTGCATACATCACATTTATAGCTGATTTTAGTAAGTTTATGATTCTTAGGACTTTTGCATTAGAATTTGTATATGCACGCATTTTGGATATTTTTCAGGACTTTGAGGAGTTTTCGGGAAGGATTTGTGAGATTTCAGGAAAGCAATACTTAACATGGAGTGGAGTAGCACTTGGCGGGGAATGGACTGACACCAAAACTCGATCTATCGCCTCTCTGCCTGGATTGATCTAACCACTCACTCAGATCGACCCCACCACTTACTCAGATCGATCTCGAACATCACTCAGATCGATCTCACCACTTCAAGTTGGATCGATCTCACGGCCTCATCTGGATCGATCTCACTAGCGTAGATCGATCCCATCTCATCAAGGATCGATCTCCACCCTTACCTCATATCGATCTCCCTCTCTCTCTCTTTTAAATAAGCTTGTGAAATTTTTGAAGAAGAAAGGAAGTGCATGAAATAGAAGCTGAGCTAAGTTTAGATTTATCACAACCTGAAGACTAGATCGATCCTGCACTCAAACCAGATCGATCCCACACTCGCCTGGATCGATCTCAGGTACTCAACTTCAGGATTGTTCCCACTATCAAACGATTCTCAACTTAGATCGATCTCGACTTTACGTCCAAGCCCTCAACACTTCAGATCGATCACACACTAGCTCAAGCTCCGACCCGACCAACTCAAATCCGGATAGAACCTAAACCAAGGCCCAAGATCCAAAATAATGATTAGCTTTTGTCTTTAGTGCGAATTATGGCTTTTCTGTGAACACTATAAAAGCCCTAATTCACCTCCCTTTGAGAAAAACTTAGTTTTTCTTTTATTTTTAGGTTTTAGTCTTAGGTTTTCATTTTTTTGGTCTTCATGTTCTTGGTGTAAAAACCAGATTTCTTTTAAGTTTCAAGTTAATCTGCTGTTTTTCCTTTACTTTCTTGCTTAGCTTTAGGTTGTTGTTTAGTTGGTGCTTGTTGATTTATGTTTTAAGCTTTTAATCTCCTGTTTTAAATTTGTTCTTCATCTCTGTTTTACTGTTTCATTGCTGTTCTTAGTTTCTAGGTTTGTGTACTTGGTGTTCTTCATCTGTTTAATCTTAGATCTGCATGTTTAGATTTGAAGTTATGATTTCTGTTTTCTCTACTTCTACTCCCATGAGTAGTGAGTAGTCCACTAAGTTCATAAGGATGGGGTAGACTAGGGTTGATGTTCTGGGTTCACTTTAGTACCTAAATTGTTTGTCTTTAAATCCCTTATGTTTCACCTACTCGTAATGCTGATTTTTATTTCATCATGGGAAGGACTGAAAACCCGCCTTTAGGCTCATCAACACCTGACGGTGATTCATTGGAGATGTCCGGAACTAGGTGATTTCAGAGATTTGTTTCCCCCTCTAAGGGATTAGTTGTTTGGGAAGCTTATTGACTGTAGTAGATTGTTGTTCATGCATGCTTAGTAGTTACTGTCTATGACGGGAGGTGAGTCTGTGATTGCTTTGCTTGAAATTAATTGCCAAGGGATTGGAATTGGTTGCTTATGTTTCTACTGTCTAGGGGTTAGCTCATTGTATGAGGTATGTTAGGTACTTAGGTGGTCCAGGATGGATCCTTAGTCAATTATCCTTGTCCTCAGGAACAGCTTCACAATAGTTTACATCTTTTACGCTCTTTGCTTTTTCTCTGTTTTTACATCTTAGTCTTTTATGCTCTCTTTTTTTACGTTTATGCACTTTACTTCCAGCATGTTCACTGCACTTAGGGCCTTTTAGCAAACCACCTTTTTTAATACTTAGCTTGACTTTAAAGCATCCATTGCATTCTAGATTGTTAGTGCATTCTTATTTGGATTGATAACCCATCTATACTACAATGATGGATAATTTATACCCAATAAGACTTAAAAATCCTATTATCAATTAATCATATAAGATTGAATTTGTTAGGTTCTTAGCCTAGATTTGTTTTTAATTCCTGAATTAACTTGATCACCTAGTTCATGATAATAGGTTAATAAATACAAAGAGATTTGATCTAGAAACATGACTTAATCTAGATGAATAAGTGTTTTTGCTTGCGAGAGTATTGTCTTAAATGCTTATGAACAATTGAATATGAACATTAATGCATGATCAAATTAGTTAGATATGGCGAGAGTTTGTTTCTAATAATTCGAGCATAGGGTTTAATACTCTGAAAGGAGATTATTCTATTTATATCTTTCATGTTGAGAACTATTGTCAAAGTAAAATCATGCATGTTAATTTTGGCTTTTAAACTTGAATACCTATGGATTTCCCTAATGCCTGATGATTTAATATTATCATTTACAACCTCTTTTATATTATTGTGTTGATTCCGTTACAACAACTTGATTATTCTATCTTAGCTTGATTTGAGATTAAACTGAATTGTGTGCTTTCTGGTCTCTGTGGATTCGAACATTTACTGTACTACATTGATCTGTTCTCTACAATATTAGTTTTAGGATTAAATTCTATCTCTATCACTGACAAAGGAGCTTCGAAAAAGAGGATGGCTACAGGTTAGTTGAAGGATAAAGTTGATTTGGTGGTTGTAGTTAACGACAGCTGATCTGGTTGCTACCTAGTCATTTATTTCGTTCTAGTTGACTTTTTGTAATTGGTGAACATTTTGACGAATTGCTACATGTTGGTGTTGAAACCCCCTCAGCAGGTTTCTAGCCCAACCAGTGCCACTTCTTATATAACAGTTCAGCAAGTATCAAGATATAAAAGGATTCTCTCAGCAGGTGTCTACTTAGGCGCAGAAAGGGAGCGATCGGCTACTCACGTCGTAGACGAACTGAGTAGGAGGCGATTACGAGTTGAGCAGAAGGCGACTACGGGCTGAAGAAGAGAGGACTAAGTCCAGGCAGTTCCGAGATAAGGGGGGATCACTAAGGTTTAGATCCCAACAACCCTAGAAGATCGGAACAACCCGAATTAGGCGCAAGAGGATACAAGGCGAGAAGAGAGAGAGAAGTGAAGCATTAGAATCTTTTTGGTGTTTTAGAACAAGAACATATCGATCTATCTTTTGTATAAACATATTAATCAAAATCAATAAATAATCATATTATTCTTCTTTGTGTTCATTTCGACATGAGTTTGTATTGTGGTTTCCTTCTAATTTTAACAAGAACGATGAATTCCTCATTAAGATAATCGACTAGAAATTCATTGTGGATTTTACCATCCACACTACCTAGTCATTTGTTCGACAAAAATTTTGTCCAAACATTCACCAAGGAGCTTTGAAGGCTGGATTTTTTTTTTCCGATGGTTCAGGCTGATCCGGTTGCTACTTAGTCTTTTATTTCGACTTTTTGTAATTGGTGAACGTTTGGACAAATTTTTTGTTGATTTGCTGGACATGTAGGCGCTTTCTCCCTTTTGCTTTTTGGTTATTTTTGGCTAAATCTTGTACGAATCAAGTTTGCCTTAGTAATGGAAGATTATGCTTTTAAATGCCTTGTTTTATTATCGTCTTCCTCTATTCCTTATTGATGATTTTTCAAACAAGGCTATAGTATGATTTTTAGACGGGGCGTATAGTTTTTTGGAGTTTATTGACGAGGATTTAGCTTGTTTTTTGAGTTCTAGGACTTAGCCCTCTGGACGAGGATTTTAACTTGGTTTGTTGGATGGGGTTTTAGCTCGTTGAGGTTTGTCCTTGGATTGTCAGACTTTAGACGAGGCTTTAGCTCGGTTTTTAGACGAGGCTTTAGCTTGTTGAGGTTTTTCCTCGTGTAAGGAGACTTTAGACGAGGCTTTAGCTCAGTTTTTAGACGAGGCTTTAGCTCATTGAGGTTTTTTCTCAAGTTAGGAGACTTTAGAAGGGGCTTTAGCTCGGTTTTTAGACAAGGCTTTAGTTGTTGAGGTTTTTCCTCGAGTAAGGAGACTTTAGACGAGGCTTTAGCTCGGTTTATAGATGAGGCTTTAGATCGTTGAGGTTTTTCCTCGAGTTACGAAACTTTAGATGAGGCTTTAGCTCTGGTTTTAGATGAGGCTTTAGCTCGTTTACGTTTTTCATATAGTAGGAGACTTTAGAAGAGGCTTTAGCTCGTTGAGGTTTTTCCTCGAGTAAAGATACTTTAGACGAGACTTCAGCTCATTGAGGGTTTATCCTTGAGTTATGGGGTTTAGTCAAGCTTATATCTCGCTGATGCGAGGTGTAGGTATANATCCCCCCCCCCCCAAAAAAAAAAGAAGATTTTTTAATAATTTTTTGGTTAAAAGATGCGCCCTTTTATAAAATAACTCTAAAGGCTACCTACTGACCCATTATAGAGGAATCAAACCATACGTAGTTTTATTACAACATTTTTTGAGTGCTAATGAAAGTGCTTTAGGTGCATGTCGTTCCATGGTCATGGTATATGAATGCCATCAAGGGTAGTAAGTTGATATGTGTTTGGTGCGACGATCTCGGTGACTTGGCATGGGCCTTACTAGCTGTTTCCTAGCTGTCTTGTGCCTACTTATCTTGTGTTCTCGAAGACGTGTCGTATGACGAGGTCACCTATGATGAAGTGCTTGATCTTGACGTTCTTTTTGTAGTGACGGGCCGGTGCTTGCTGATAGTTTTGGATTCACATAAGTACATGGTCACGTTCTTCCTCGGCTTCGTTGAGCTTATCATATATCATTAGTTTGTTAAGTTCTTTGTGTTGTGGCATCTTTAATCGTTAGAGGTTGTATATATTTATTTCGGCGGGTACCATTGCCTCGATGCCATGAGAGAGTGAGAATGGCATTGCTTTTGTTGCTGAGCGTGGTATGGTGCAATGGGACCATAAGACTTCGTCCAATTCATCTGCCCAGCAACCCTTCTTTCTTTCTATTCTCTTTTTGAGGCCGTCGACAATCTTTTTGTTAATTGCTTATTCTTTCCCATTTCTTTGTGGGTACCGAGGTGTTGAATGACTTTTCTTTATCTTCCATTTTGCGTAAAAGATTACGAGTTTTTGCGAACAGAACTGAGTGCCATTGTCTGTGACTATCTCGTATGGTAGGCTGTGACAGCATATTATATTTTTCCAGACGAAGTTCTAGACTTCAATATCTTGTATCTTGGCATATGCCTCGGCCTTTGCCCACTTTGTGAAGTAGTCTGTTATTACTAAGAGAAATATTTTCTTGCTGGAGGCGGGGAATGGAAATGGTGGCATTGTCATTCTTAGGTACTTGGTTGGTAGGTGACTTATGGTGGCGTGTCTTTGGCATTATTCGCATTCTGTTGCGACTGTGTGGGAGTATGCTACCATAGTCAGCTAGTAATGGCCGTGATGTTTTGTTGGTCAGCCGCTCCTGCCGGAGTGATTGCCACCAACGCCCTTGTGAGTTTCCATCATAACTCGAGTTGCTTTGTTGTTTGATACGCATTTGAGTAGGGTTCCGGTCGAGTCTCTACGCAGTAGCATGTCTTCCGCCACTATGTATCTTGCAGATTTAATTTTGAGTCACCTTGCAGCCCACTTGTCGGGAGGCAAATTGCTGAGGACTATGTAGTCTATTTTGTATGTTCACCAATCCTTGGCGTGTCCGTTGTCATGTTTGTCTTTGGGATCAATTTCTATCACATATATTTGCGATGCTTCTATACTTAGCAATAAATTTCTTCGATTAAGATCGTCTTTTTCATGCCGGCCTTAGTCACTAAGGCGAATTCTACAAGGGTGTCCGCTGATTGGTTCTTGATTTTTGGGATTCTTATTACCTAGACGCGGTCAAACTCACGACAAATTTTTGTACGAGTCTTAGTTACGCGATTATCCTGTCGTTTCTTGCCTCGTAGTCGCCACTGAACTGGTTGGCTACGTGTTGGAAGTTGCAATGCGCGCAAACTTTCTTGGCCCCAAATCTTTTGGCTAGGAGAACTCCAGCGATGATGGTTTTGTACTCGGCCTTGTAGTTGGACTCGGTGAACCCGAGCCTGATGGATTGCTCGATTGCTTCTCCTGTTGGTGACTCTAGGCGATGCCTATGTCCGATCCGACTGATCGCGAGGAGCCGTCTATGTAGAGAGCCCATACGGTCTAAGTGTTGGTGGCTTCTATCATTTCAGGAAGGAATTCGACGAGAAAATCTGCTATGACTTGTGATTTAGAGCTTGTTCATTCGCGGTAGTCTATGTTATATTCGCTGCGCTCAATAGCCATCCTTCCTGATTGGCTCGGACTTTGTAGCATCATACGTAGCGATTGGGTTGTCATGACGACTATCGCGTGTGATAGTAAATATGGTCTGAGCTTCCTGGATGCGATGACAACCGCGTACCCCATTATTTCCAGTGTCAGGTATCTTAATTCGGCCCCATCAAGATTTTTGCTGATGTAGAATATTGGTTTCTTCTCGCCTCTGTCCTCTTTGATGATGGCTACGCTGACAACCATGGTGGATACATATATGTAGAGTAGCAAGGTTTCTCCGTCAATTGGTTTGGCCAATATGGCAGGGTCGATAGGTCTTCTTTTAGTTTTGCGATGGCTTCCTCGCACTTCTCATCCCATAATAGTTTTTGTTCCCTTTGAGCAGTTGGTAAAATCCCATAAAAGCTTTTCAGTTGAGCGGGATACAAATATGTCGAGGGCGGTTATACGTCCTATTAGTCTTTGTACTTCCTTCGTGCTTTTGGGGGATGGAAGGTCGAAGATTGCATAAATATGATTCAAATTTGCTTCAATACCCCACTAGGTGACGATGTAGCCTAGAAACTCTCATGATTTGACGCCAAATGTGCACTTCGTCGGGTTAAGCTTCATGTTGTAGTTATTTAGTATTGTAAAGCAGGTGCATAGATGGGAGATATGGTTTGTCGCTGAGGCGGTCTTGACAAGCATGTCATGTATGTAAAGCCCCATTGTGACTCCGATTTGTTTGGAGAACATCCTATTAACAATGCGTTGATACGTTGCCCTGGCATTCTTTACTATGAATGGCATAACTCGGTAGCAATTCGTTTTGTGGTCTATGATTAAGGAGTCTTATCCTGGTCGTCAGGGTGCATCATAGTTTGGTTGTATCCAGAGAATGCGTCCATAAATGAGAGGAACTCGTTGCCCACGGTGGCTTCTATCAATTTGTTGATATGGGGAAGTGGAAAACTATCTTTTGGGAATGCCTTGTTTAGGTCGGTAAAGTCGACGCATACTCTCCATTTTCCGTTTTTCTTTTGACAACGATTTGGTTTGCCAACCACTCTGGGTACCTTACCTCAGCTATAGAATATGCTTCTAAGAGTTTTTCGACTTTGTCATTACACGTTTGGCTTCGTTTATGTCCGAGTTTTCTGTGTTTTTGCCTTACAAGTTAGATGGTTGGGTTTACGTTGAGCTCGTGGCACGTGATTAACAAGTCGATTCCTTTCATGTTGGCCATGGACCATGCAAAGGTGGATGCATTTTCTCTTAGGAATATGATGAGTTCTTCGCGGATAGACTTCTCTAAATGACGACCAATGTTGATTTCTTGTTTTGGGTCAGTGTCGTCGATTGATACCTGGTCGATGGGTTCTGACACCACGGTGCAGCTCTTGGCTATTTTTGATGGGCATGCTTTCTCGCCAGGTCCCGCCGGTAGTTTCTATGCTTCATATTTCTTTCGTGCTTTATGCTCGGCTATAAAACCCGTCTTCGTCGCCCTTTGGTTTCCCTTGATAAATCTAGTTCCTTTTGGCGTCGGGAACTTGATGCACTGGTGATAAATTGACACCAGTGCTTTCATGGCGTACAGCCAGGGTATGCCAAGGATGGCGTTGAAGACTGGGTTCTGGTCGAAGACTAGTAGTTTGACGATATGGGTCATCCCCATGGCACTAATCGGTAGTTTTATGCTTCCGAGAACTGCGACTGTTTCCCTAGTGAATCAGTGGTGGGGACACTGGTTTTACTTTGGTCCCAGCTATCTCCATTCTGGACAGGGTTTCTTTGAAGATTATGTTTATCGAGGTTCCGGTGTCGATGAGAATTCTAGTAAATTTGTAGTCAGTGATCATGAACTCGTGTTGTGCGCATCATCTATTCCATGCGCATTGACTTGTGTGAATCTAATGGGGGCTTTTTTGATCACTGCGGGTGACGGGTTGGATGTAGCTATTGTTTCTCTTCGCTCTAGTTTTTAACTACCCTTACTGAATCGTTACAGTTTCTTAGCCCGCCCATTATGACGTTGATTCGTTGACGTGGTATGGGTTTGGCTTCTTCGTCTACCTCTAACTTGTCTCTTTTTGGTGGTTCCATGTCGGCTTCTACCGGCTGCCTTTGATATTGGTTCTGGTTACTTTGGTCAAACCGAGGATACGATTGGTTCCTTTGATCTTGGCCTTGCCTTGGTGGGCGCCTTAAGTTTGGTCTGCTTATTTTATTCATGTATTACTTCAAGACCATGTTTTTTAGGTGTCTGTATTTGGCTGTGCTATATTATGTTCGTCTGTGGAAGTCACAGAAGGCCCTTTGATCGTCATTTGCTCATTTCGCGGAGCTATGCTCTGAGGATGGTTATCTCGTTGGCGCTTTTCTGCATGTCAAGTGGCGGTGCTGTTCGTCTAGCTGAGCTGATTAGGTTTAGTGGTAGTCCCAAATGTGGTAGTGTATTCGAGGTGCAGAAGAGATTGCGGTTGATTGTTTCAAGATTTAGCCATCTTTCGCTGGCAGATACTGTTGTCTCGAATCTGGTGCAGAATTCGCTTACTTCCCTAGCTTGGTTGTCTAGGCGCTGCATGATTATCCTATTGGTCTCGGCTTGCTGGTCATCTTTGGTTTGGGTCTCCCTTTTTTAGTTTACTGCTAGTGAATCTTCTACTTGTATCTCGTCGATGTCATGATCGTCTTCCAAGATCGCTTGATTGTTTTCTGCCTTTGTTCTTGTAGTTGTCTCTCGAAGATATGTTTCCTCTTTCCCCAAAGACGGCGCCAAATGTCGAACCGATCTTAACAGTCTTAAGACTGTATCACTGTTTTTTTTGAGAGAGTGAGTGAGTGACAAGGTACTTCTCAAGTAACTGCTTTATTCTATCTTGACAGACGAGACATTCTTGATGAACGAGGCTCTTCTTCTTCTTCTCAGGTGATTACTTTGTGTTTTGATGGATGAGTGATATACTTGTATTTTTAGCGTATTTATAGCTTTGTTTTGCATCCATTTAGGTTATATTCATTATCATTTAGGTTATTATTTATGCATTTGCATATGCATCTCATATTTCAGGTGTTGAAGATGAATAAATTCAAAATAGAGATCAATTGGATGCAAAAGAGCCAAAAAGGAGACTTAATATGGATCAAAACAACAAAGCTTTAAACATCAAGCAATTTGGAAATATTACAATGGAAATTTCATCATGGAATCTTGAAGAATCTTGTAGCCATGCATTCAACCTTTCCAACAAACCAAAGATCACCCTAAACGCCCCAAGGAGTTGCAAAATATGAGCCAGCAAAGTTGTGATCCGGTAGATTCGAAACTCCAAACCGTTCACCCCAAAGATGCATCTTTTAAACCACCTTACACTGCGAATTAGGAGAAGACTTCTTTACCAAAGTTGTGGAAAATTGAATCAGCTTTCCAAAGATATATCACATGACATCATAGCTTCATGAGAGAGTTATGGCCTCCGAAGTTCATAGCGGTTTGGTGCACCGGTTTCGCCAAACCGGTACTTAAATTTGCGTTTTCCAGGAGCATGTATCAGGGAACCACATCGGTCAATGCAGACCGATACAGACAAAAAAGTCAACATTTTCAACATTTTTCCAAGTCTTGACCCATTTTCAATTGGGTTAACCCAATTGTTTTAGGGTTAACCCAAACCCTTTTTAGAGGACTATATATATGTTTTAAACCTAATTTGTAAAAGAATCTTTGAATCTTTGAACTTTGATAAAACTTGAATCTTATCTTTGATTCATCTTTCGTAGACTCTTCTTCTCTAGTTTTCTTATAAGTTTTTATTGTTTTGCTCTCCAAGATCAAAGAGATCTCCTTTGGAGATTTCTCTTTGATCTTGGAGGAACTTGTATGCATCTTTCTTCTTCTTTGTGTTCTTGCATGTTAGGACTTAGTTTTGGTTATTGGATCTAGGCTAGATAGAATGTGTATTGAGGTTGATTAATGATGATTTATGGTTGTTAATGTTTGATTTTCATTCATTAGGTGATCTTAATGCTAGATATGACTTGATCAATCATTTCTAGATCTTAGGATGATTTGTGCCCAAATGGTGTTCGATGAAATGCCGAAACCAACTTTTGAATGCTAAATGAGGCCTAGCCAAGA
>OVBE01001327.1:0-37681 GCA_900406425.1 Iberis pinnata | reverse complement strand
TATATTTAAAAAAAAATACAAAAATATTATTTTAAAATCACTTATTTTATTTAAGTTTTTATATTAGCTACAAATAAACTAACTACCATTTTTAATATTTAATTTATTTAAATTTCTAGAAAGATATGGAATATTCTAGAGACACAATTAATATTTTTATGATTTATGGAAAATAGATTATATATTAATGTTAATAAGATTTCCTAATCGGAGATTTAGAAAACTAATCAAAGTTCAAATCATAATAACATGAAAAGATTTAAATTTTGATATTTAACCAGATTTTTAGATATTTAACCAGATTTTTAGATATTTATTTTAAAATATTCATATATTTTAAATCTAAATAACATGAAAATATTTAAAAATTGAAAAAGTAAAATATTAAATGTAACCGAATCAGAACTTTACATATTTAAACATATTTTTTAAATAACTTAATTTAAAAATAAGGAAAGATTCATTTTAAAATAAATTCTTATACTAAAAAAGAAATGTTAAACAATTGTATAAAACAAAAACCTTGTTTAGGTTTTAAACATGGATCCCCTGGCCACATGATAACACACCAACGTCAATAGTGCTAAAGTGATTTCAATTGTTGTTGTATCAATCAGTTTCTTTATTAAGTTTAAATAGATTTCGGGTCAAACCCGACCCATTATAGGGTCCGCGCGTTTCTGATTTTTTTTTGACGAAAATGTCCCTTTTTTCTTTGAGGTTTTATTGAAAAATGACTTACTCCGAGAATCGAACTCAACACCTTGAAGATAAATCATTTTTTTCCGAGAATAATCCTCTGAATTTTTTTTTGTTTGTTCTTGTTAAAATTTTAAACTAATGGCAATCTTTGTAAATATGCTCATTATTTTGACTCGCTCCAAAAGTGTACTTCTCCATTAATAGTATTGATAACTGTAAAATTATAGATATTAAAAAATCCGCACGTAAAAGCGGATCCAAAACCTAGTGAACACTTAGAAAAAAAAACAAAGAAAAAAGTAGTAATCACTTATCAACAATATTTTTTTATAAGCTCATTTTTTTAACGTCCGATATTAAAAAAAAATGACTTTAAACCCGTAAGCTTCTTTTGTTTTGTTTTTAAAAAAAAAATTTAACGGGCTGATTCCTTTAGTAATTGGTCAACTCGTATAGCTAAACGGGTCAACCTTTTTACGATCCGTTTAACGTTTTTATTAATTAGACAGGTCACAAATCAATCCATTTACTCTCAACATGTTTAAGCCTGCGGGTTTAACATCCATAGATTAAGCCCATAAAAAACATTTTAAACCCGATCATCACAAAACAAGATTCGAGGTTTCCTAAAACTTAAAAAGGCCTAAGTTTATCTCAAAAACCATAGAAACTTTAGAGGTGATACAAAACCTATCACTTAGCTGTCGTCGTTCATATATGCGAGCATCATCGGAACAAACCAACCAGAGACTCAGCGACAGTTCCAAATAACTTTACTGCCAAAGAGACAGCACCACAACCCACATAAAAACAAAAGAAAGATAGGAGAAAGATTATGATCTTTAATCCATCGCGTCAATGTCCAAAGTGGGAAGTTAAGTTTCTGGTGGATCGGGACAGTCCAAGAGATCATTAGATCTAGTGAAATCGCCCATTCCTATTACAGTTGTCCTTCTCCGCCAAGAAAGGAAGTGACCGCCTTTTCTTCGGGACCAAATTCATATCTCCTATATATTAAAATTAAAGACTTTTTTAAACAAAATTTTGTAATAAATTACATTATATGACATGAGTAATTTAAATATAAACACATTATCTAGATAAAAAAGATTTTTTTTCTCTTTTTATTTAAGAAATTCGTTTTTAATTTTATTTTAGTTTACAAAATTTATTTTTAGATTAATTTATGAAAAAATATATGTTCTAAGACTATATATATAATATAACATAATTAAATTATAAATAAATAATTTAAATTTTGTTAATACTTAAATAATATAAAACTATTTATATTAAATTTAAAATACGCTTATAAAATTTATATTATTAAATGAACACAAACCTCTCCCTTCGCTAAAGAAAACCTAGATCTCATTTTATGGCCGGCGGCGGCGCCGTGACTACGCCGGCGTCGCCTCCCTTTCTTTTTCTTTTATAGCTCTGTTAATCTCGGGTTTGTCTCATCGATCTGGCGTGCTCGCCCTTTGACCTCTGGCGCTACTGTATGTTTCGTTGGTTCTGATTTTGCTTCATCTCCGCCGCGTCCTTTGGCTTTCCTCCGAAGCCTCTGTTGACTAGAGTTCGATCTAGGGTTTCTTCAGATCTACGATCCTTCTTCCGGCGGCGATATGGTGTGTAAGCCTGGGCTCCGTTTTGTGGTTGTTGTCCCTTGCTCTCTTTTAATCTCTACGGTTCATCCGGTGAATTAGGCTTGTCAAGGTCCCTGGTATTGCTTTGCTTTTTGTTTGTTTCTGGTGTTCTAGGCGTTTATTATGACTGGTCTGGGTTTTGTTGCTTTGTCGTTGATTGGTTGTTTTGAGAGAATCGTCTGTCGGATGGGTTATGTCAACTATCTTTCGGCCAGAGGTGCTCCTCTCCTTTCGATTTCTCTCGGTGATGCTCGTTCCCGCTGGTTGGTGTCGTTCCTCATCGTTCGTTGGGTGTTTCCAGCTTCAGCCTTCGTTCTTCGGTCATATTCTCCTTCAGTCCCTTGAAGTTTCATTTTGGGTCTATCCTTGTCTAAGCCTATGGCTTTGGTTTCGGATGTCGTCTCTCCGTCTTGCGAGGAAGTTCTCCGGTGCTTTTAGCCCTCTTCCTTCTATTTCCGAGCTTGTGGCGACCCTGTTTCTTCTCTTGTTCGGGTTTCATATCGGGTTAAGTCTGATGATCGAGGTTTTAGCTGTTTTCACTTGCGTTTTTAGCACCTTGTAGTTGTTGTTCGCCTTTTCTTTTTCTATGTCGAGCCATTTGTTGGCCTTTGCTTCCGGTCCTGTTCTGTTTTTTTGGACGCGGTCTTTTCCTGTTGTTGTTCATGTTTCTTTTAGATGGAAAAAAAAGTTTATATTATTAAATATATGTATCTCAATTAATAAACCAATCTATATATATAATATAAAAAATAAAAAATAATATGTTTATTACTTTTTTTGTTATATAATTATATATTTGCAATAAAATCATCCTATTTTAATTTCGTATTTATATAAATACAATAAAAAATTATATAACTATTATTTAAAAAACTATATAATAATACATAAAATTTAAATTTTATTTTATATTTTATAGCGCAGATATCATATAATACTTATAGTATCATAATTGTTGTCACGCTCACATCACTTCCAATAATAAGGCCTATTAAAGGCTAATATTGTAAGCCCATGTTACATGAAGCCCAACTGTTAGAACTTTTGTGTGACCAACGGTCGAGTTCGTTAAACGATTTTATAATTCAGATTTCCTGAAAAAAATATCAATTAACAAATATCGAAAAAAGTGAAGAATAATAAGAATCAGTTTATGGTATGCTTCACGCAACGTTTCCTACACCTCAATCATAGCCGTTCGATTATTTCCTTGCATTCATCTGGCCTAATATTGACCGTCCATTATCAAAGCGTAGCGTACACCAAACCGTAGGAAAGAAATTCAAAATACATTAAAAAGCAGTCAACACAAATGACGTGAGTCTTAGTTTTTCCAACCAAAACACGACACGTGTACGAATATTCTTCCTTTAGCGCGGACGCCAAAACTAAACTAAAAACTTTGGAGTCCGTTTTCTCTTCCTTCAGATAAACACAAATACAGAGAAAAAAAAACTCAGCAACACAGAGATTTATCATTTTCGGCGACGAAAGAAAGAGTTTAACAAGTTGCTGCCGACGGAAGTTTGTGAACTGAGTTCACGGCGGAGTACATTTAGGTATGACGGCGCCACGACATAGTCGGCGGTTTCCTTTTTTCTCTTGTGTACTTCTTTAGCTTGATGCGGAGAGATAATGGAACGAACCTCTTCGTTTTTGAGATTAGTTTTTATCTCTATAGGGAGGTTTCAGTTTGCGTGTGATTTTGGTTAAATCTATGTGGATTCAGCTTTTTTGGCAGTTTCTACTTTTAGATCTTCTTCTTTGTATCTGTGCTTGGTTATTATTTGTTTTGGTTTGTTTGAAATGGAATTAACCATAAACTATGCACTGTGTATTTGTTTGTGCTTTGGCCTTTAACAGATTTAACGAGTTGGATAAAGTTCTTGAAAATGGCTTCTGTGGGAACATTACCTACTTCCATGGCTGTAAAACAGAACAACACTTCTAAATTCGCTGACAAACTACCTGAAGGAATTAGTGAGATGAAGATAAAAGATGATAAGGTTGAACAAAAACTCAGATTCAACAAGAAGACTAAAACAGACCTGGCTTCTTTGTTTAGTTACTAATGAGATTTTTTTTGTTGCTTGTTGCCGAACTCTTTTAGGAAATTGAAGCAGCTGTGGTTGATGGCAATGGAACTGAAACAGGACACATAATCGTTACAACTATTGGTGGTAAAAATGGCCAGCCTAAACAGGTTAGCTTGATTAACAACTTGTTTTGAAGAATATCCATTTTTCCTTTGTTTATAGGAAAGTAGAAAGGATTTTATAAGCATTAATGGCACAATGACTAAGTCTTACACATTAAATCTTGTAACTTGTGGTTGCTGCAGTGTTTAATGCAATATAAAATCTTCTTATAACTTTTTTTTTGTTCCTTCAGACTATAAGTTACATGGCAGAGCGCATTGTCGGACAAGGTTCCTTTGGAATTGTTTTTCAGGTGATTTTTCGATTACATACCCTGCATAGTTTATAGCTAAGTCAGTGGCTAGTGTATAGACTCAATGTAGATGATTTTCTGATTTTGGTATTTGTATATTTGCAGGCCAAGTGTTTAGAGACGGGGGAAACTGTTGCAATCAAGAAAGTTTTACAAGACAAGAGATACAAGAACCGTGAACTGCAGACTATGCGGCTTCTTGATCATTCTAATGTTGTATCTCTTAAGCATTGCTTTTTCTCAACGACCGAAAAGGATGAATTGTATCTCAATTTGGTCCTTGAATACGTTCCTGAGACTGTCTATCGAGTCTCAAAGCACTACAGTCGGGCAAACCAGAGAATGCCCATGATATATGTCAAACTCTATACGTATCAGGTAACTTTCATTGAGCCCATATAATATGTTTCATTCAATACTTTCGCAGTTATTTATTTTTTGTCTGTTTCTGGATGTAGATTTGTAGAGCTTTGGCATACATTCATGGAGGAGTAGGAGTGTGCCACAGAGACATTAAACCACAGAATCTTCTGGTTAGTGTCCTAACTTGAGATGTGTGTCCAAACTTTCAACGTTCTACATGTTTCTGGTTGATTAATCCTGTGCTTCTTCTAGGTTAATCCTCATACACATCAAGTCAAGCTCTGCGATTTTGGTAGTGCAAAAGTTCTGGTATAGCAACTATCATAACTAAGAGAAATATTGATTTTGTTTCCATATGATGATGGCACATTAGTCGTTGCAAGTCTTTATATTTTTTCTGATAAAAGAATAACTAAAGTAACCTTTTTGATCTTTGCCAATTTGTAACAGGTGAAAGGCGAACCAAACATCTCATATATCTGTTCACGTTACTATAGAGCTCCTGAACTTATATTTGGAGCCACAGAATATACAACAGCTATTGATATATGGTCTGCAGGCTGTGTTCTTGCTGAACTTCTCCTTGGACAGGTACTTTCACTGTCCCTTTTTGCATAAACTAATAATCTGAATCGTCAAATGATGTCTAAAGTTATTCATTACCAATCTTTGGCTATTATAGCCTTTATTTCCAGGTGAGAGTGGAGTCGACCAGCTAGTCGAGATTATTAAGGTTCTTGGAACACCAACTAGGGAGGAAATCAAATGCATGAATCCAAACTACACTGAATTCAAATTCCCTCAAATAAAGGCTCATCCTTGGCACAAAGTAAGCAAAAACACATTCAATATTACTCCTTATATATATCTTCATTTTCCTCCTCGGGATAATTCAAATATCTGTTTTGCTTGTTTCTAAGATATTCCATAAGCGTACACCTCCAGAAGCTGTAGACCTTGCTTCAAGACTTCTCCAATATTCACCAAACCTCAGATCAACCGCTGTAAGTCCATGAAAATGATTACTGTTTCATAATCATATAATTCAAATGTGAGATCTCTTGATTCTAACTTTTATTCAAAACTTTTGATTATAGATGGAGGCAATAGTTCATCCGTTTTTCGATGAGCTTCGTGATCCTAATACACGTCTACCAAATGGTCGTCCCTTGCCTCCTCTCTTTAACTTTAAACCTCAAGGTCTGTTTCACCGTTTCCTCCATAATATGCTCTCTTTTCTTTGTTTTTTAGGAAATGATTATTTGAAGTGTGTGTTTATATATTGGTGTTTTTTTTTGGGTTAAATTGTAGAGCTTAAAGGAGCAAACTTAGAGTTGTTGTCCAAGCTTGTACCTGAGCACGCCCGAAAACAATGTTCCTTCCTCGGTCTCTCTCTATAGACAAGAATTAAGATCATATGCTGATATTAAGTTATGGAGTTTAGAGTCTCATGATAATTTGTTATTGTAGCTTTAATCTTTGATGTATCTTTATTTTTAATCCTTAGTTTAAGTTATTGCGCAAATTAACCCTTATATAAGTGATGACTAATGTATTAGTGTATGTTTTTTAATGCAATCTTTGACTCTCTGCATGGCATTAAGACTATTTATCAATTTGTCTTCATTGTCACGTGTCATGCCTTGGGATTCATATCTCTTGCTTCAATATTTCTCCATTATTTTCCAAAAAGAGCCTATATGTTTTGTTGACTAAAAATATAGTAATAACTTACAATTTGTCCCCTATTCAGTTTCACCCATATTGCATGATATTTTTAACAAAAGCATAAAATAAAAATCTGCATGAGATTGTAAATTCAATTAATTTTGGATTATTTACCAATTAAAAAAATATTATAGGCATTAATTGACAAAATGGTAATAAAGTCAGGGACGAGTCGTTACATTTTAGAAAGTTGATAAAAGAGAAAAGAATAGAATCTCACGTTGTTTTCAATAAGCAGACGAAGAGACAGTCTCTCCCTCACCGACGGCGACAATACTTTTGCCGCCGGCGGGAGTTATTCAGCTTATCTATTCCTTAAGTTCCGAATTCTCTGGGTATCACTCTTATTCTCTTACTAGATCTTCTTAGTTTTCACACATTCAACTCGTTCGCGTCGCGGTGAGAGTTTTTTAGTGAGAGCGATTTTGGTCTGTGTCCTTCGTCAAAAAATGGGTTTTTAGGTTTCGATCGATAACTGCTGAAACAGAACTGAATTTCGTATAAGATGCTATAATTCTCAAAATTCGATCATTACAAATACGTTCTCCTTAGTAAGGATCGAATTTCAAAGCCATGCGCGGCTTTAGACCACTATTTAGAGGCACAAATTATCTTATTAGAGTTTTTCTTATTGACGGATCTCCAAAACCAGATTCTTCTCTAACCTAGAATTTCTATTATATGATCGAATTTGACACCTTTGATATGATAATTTGGCAGATTTTCTACACTGGATAATCCTCACTTGATGTTCAATTGCATGTCTTAAGCTCATCACCTTATTACAACAATGGTACATTGCATTTACTTGTTCAATTTTTGTACACCTTTAATGGCAAACCTTTTGTGAGTGAAATTTCCTTGATTATATGTTTATGAAGGCGCAAGATTCTGCTGGTAATGGCGACTATGTTGATTGGAATACTGACGATGAGTTGGAGATAGATAATTTTCAGTTTTCTCCACCATCATCTCCAGTACAGCCTAGGGATGAAACTTTAGTTAGTCCAGCAGCCGTAAGTGTTCTTTGAAACAAAACTCTAGCAATGATTAGTTTGTCCTCATCATTCCTTATGTGAATCTTGTTTATAGGTCACCACTTCTTCGAGCTCTCTTGCTGAGACAACTCCTGACTTAGTTCAGATGGGATTTTCAGATGAGATGTTTGCTACTTTGGTTGACATGGGATTTTCTGTTGAGATGATTGCTAAAGCAATAGAGGAAAATGGTGAGGCTTTTTCCTCTTGTTTGTATTCTTTTGTGGATATATGTTATCAATAATGTGATATCAATGATATTACAGGACCAAATGCAGATACTATGGTCATGATTGATACTATCTCCAAGTACTCAGTGAGTTTCTAATAGTTAGGTCGTTTATGTTAACCATAGTTCTCAATGTGTTTTTTAAACTGTTTCTCAAACCCACTAATTGTTCTTTGTAAAGAATGAGTGTGAAGCTGGTTCGTCCAAGTCCAAGGTTATTGATCATTTCCTTGAGATGGGATACGATGAGGAGAAGGTTATCAAAGCCATTCTTGAACATGGTAATTACAGATCCCTCTCTTGTTAAGTTAAAAAAATAAACTTAATCACTTTTTGACGTTTGCCTTATAACTCCCAGGAGAAGAAAATGAGGAACAAATATTAAATGCACTCCTCTCTTGTGTGGTAAGTTCTGTGTGAAGATATCATGCCTTCTGAAATTAAGAATCCATCTAACGTTTTACTGATGGTTTGTAGGAGGCAGAAACATTGCCAATAGTGAAGGAGGAAGCAGATAAAGTGCCAGTAGTGAAGGAAGAAAATGACATTGATATTGACTGGTCATCAAGTGACGATGAAATCAATGTCGATGATACATGGATCTCAGATGATGAGGTATGTTTGTTTGTTTGTTGCTTATATATGTATCTCACTACTAAGTTTGTAGATATATAGAATATATGCATTTTAAAACTATTTTAACGGCTACAGAAGGATCTAAACTCCTCCCCAGAAAATAGCGACCAAATCAGGTCTTTGGTGAGAATGGGTTTTTCGGAGCTAGAAGCTTCTTTAGCTGTGGAGAGATGCGGTAACCTTACTTATAACTATTACCAGTTGCATAAAGTTTTTCATGTTTCATCTTAAGGAATTGGCTTCTCCAAACTAATATAGAGTTATCTCACTAAATTTCAGGAGAAAATGTGAGCATAGCAGAACTCACAGACTTCATTTGTGCTGCTCAGATGGCTCGACAATTTAGTGAGTTTCACACCGAACCTGAAGAACAAAAGGTATGCTTAAAGCTTCTTTCAAACTTTATCTTCTTCAAGTTAATTCGTTTCAGCTGTTAGAGTATTTGCGTTACCATTGGAGTTTGTGTTTGTAGCCTAAACATGATGCCAAGAAAAGACGGATAGAGATAAAAAGAGAGCGTAGGTCATCTACTGATGATGAGCCAGTTCGTCTTCCAAATCCAATGATAGGATTTGGGCTTCCAAACGAGCCAGGACTCATCACACATAGACACCTTCCGGAAATAGCTCGAGGCCCACCATATTTCTACTACGAAAATGTTGCTCTTGCACCTAAAGGCGTTTGGGAGACCATCTCAAGGCATCTGTATGACGTCGCACCAGAGTTTGTAGATTCGAAATACATCTGTGCTGCAGCAAGGAAGAGAGGCTATATACATAACCTCCCCATTGACAATAGATATATGCTTCAGCCTCCTCCAAAGTATACTATTAATGAGGCATTTCCATTGAGCAAGAAATGGTGGCCAAGCTGGGACAAAAGGACTAAGCTGAACTGCATATTGACTGTTACAGCTAGTGCCAAGTTAACAAACCGGATTCGCCTAGCCCTTGAGCCTTATAGCGGAGAACCGCCTTTGAGTACACAAAGGTTTGTTATAGACCAGTGCAGAAAGTGGAATCTGGTTTGGGTAGGAAAAAACAAAGCCGCTCCTCTTGAGCCAGATGAAATGGAGAATCTTCTAGGGTTTCCGAAAAACCATACACGAGGTGGTGGCATGAGTAGGACTGAGCGCTACAAGTCACTTGGCAACTCTTTTCAGGTAACTTCACACAATCACACAGCCTCATCTGCATAACATTAGCATTGGTTTAATGGATTGTTATTTTTTGAACTTATTATAGGTTGATACGGTGGCTTATCATCTCTCGGTTCTGAAACCCATGTTTCCTAGAGGAATCAATGTACTCTCACTCTTCACAGGTATTGGTGGTGGAGAAGTGGCCCTTCATCGTCTTCAAGTTCCGATGAACACGGTTGTATCAGTGGAGATTTCGGAAGTTAACAGGAACATATTGAAGGACTTTTGGGAGCAAACGAACCAAAAAGGAACCTTGATTGAGTTTGCAGATGTGCAAGACCTGACGAACAACAAGATTGAAGAGCTGATGGAACAGTTTGGTGGGTTTGATCTAGTTATTGGAGGTAGTCCATGTAACAATCTTGCTGGTGGGAATAGAGTAAGCAGGAGTGGTCTTGAAGGTGAACAATCTTCACTTTTCTTTGAGTATTGCCGGATTCTGGAGGTGGTTCGTGAGAAAACAGCAAGCATGAGAAGACGTTGATATTATATCTATTCTTCTAACTCTTTATATCTCTCTTTCTAGTCCTTGTCCGAGTAGATTTTTGGTTATGGTTTGTTGTTAAACTGTTAAAGAGTAAATGTTCTAAACATTATAGAGCTTCTGATATAAATGTCAAGTCTGTTTTCTTGTTTTTACTCTGTTGCTGTTTCTTGTTGGTTCGGTCCTCGACCGTCTTGTAATCAGTTGTAAAATCCACCAGATGGAATAAAAAAAATGTTAAAGCCTGTTTTTTAGGCAGTAGAGCTTAAGCAGTACTGTTTTTTAATTGTGTGAAGTTTTTTTTTTGTTTTTTTTTTGGCAGAAGTGTGAAGTTATAAGTACTTGACTCTTGAGAATCCAGTTAAAGACGAGAGTTCGGTAACAAACGACACCGTTTTAGAAACATGTTAGGTCCATTATTTGATAAATGTTTTTGTATTTTGCTTCTCAATATAATGAAATTGGTCTTTAAAGGCTTCATGGTGAATAAAAAAAGCTTCATCGTATTGAATTTTCGTCTCCTCATTACCAAATTGAAAATTTCCAAAATTCCAACGTTAAAGAAAGAAACTGTTATATGATAATCAAACAAGAAAATCAAATACATGATAGCTTTTAGATTAAATATTCTATAGTTGGATAATTTGGACTAAGATAGACATTTGAGTCTTGCGAATGTTAAGTAGCCTGTGTGACCTCTTGCCTCGCTACAAGGCCGAGCCATGATGACTGAAGAAGTGGCCGAGGCGGTCGCATTAGAAGAGTTATCATGTGTGCTATCTTCGTTTGAACGATGTTTTCTTTTGCAAGGTCTCATTACTCCATTGTCCTCGTCTTGACTCTCACCAACAGAACTACTAATATCTACTTTCACTTCTTTCACTTCATATGTTCTCAGAAGCACCTCAAATGTTCTTATCTCTACAAAATTCAACATATCACAAACAATAAAAACATGATTAGCACCGGTTTGTTTCCCTAGAGGTAAAAGAGAGTTTAAAACTACTTAATGTAAAGGAGTTTATCTAGTTAAACGAGTTTCGAGTTTCGACTTATTAACCAAAAAGATGTGTGACTAAATTACTTTACTGTATGTAACATGTTGCTAGTCCTAAGGTTTGAAAAATGAGAAGAAAATTACCTATGAAATCTAATCTGAGGACTTCACAAGTCCGTTGTACTTGCTCGATGCAAGGTGAGAAAGAACACACAACTCCATCCTGCTTTAACATCTTTGCTGCAGAAGGAACTGCAAGCCAAGGCTGTGGAAGGTCTAGAAATACCGAATCAGCCAAACCCGACAGTTTCTCAGGAAACCCTTCTCCTTGAATGTCTCTAACTTCTACGGTTACTAAACTGCTAATTCCCGTCTTCTCAAAATCTTCCCTGTTGCGAAAACGTGCATAAGAACAAGAAGAACTTACAAGAAAGCAAAAGATCTACAGAAGTTTCTACCTTGCAGAGATAGCTCGTTGTTCATGGAAATCAAAAGAATACACATGTCCAGTTGGAGCTACGGCTCGAGCAAGTGAAGTCGAAAGTGAACCACTTCCTGTGCCTGACTCAAGAACAACACAGCCAGGGACTACTTCTAGAAACATTACCACAAAGCTAATATCCGCAATGTAAAGAATCTGAGTCCTGTGGCTTAAAACTAGAGTCCATAGCTCAGGAGTAGGAGCCAATAGGTATACAAATTTACCCTTGTTACTGAATACTTTTGTTCCTAACGGCTTCCCAATCCAATCTGAGTGTTTATACACTCCAAATCGGTTCTGAAGCACACCGTCTTTGCTTACGTTTACTGGCTTCATTACATCATGTCTTTCATAAACGATTACTAAGTCTCCATCTTCTATATATCTTTTAAAAGACAAAGCCTTCTTTGACTCTGTTGGTAACATCTTGAGCTCGGAATCAAATTTAGATGGAGATTCAGCTTCTGCTCTGAAATTTTCGAAGCAAATTTACTCAGAAACAATGGATTCTCACAAAATACAATCGCAATCTAGATTCTTCCTAAAACTTCACAATATCAAGACAAAGCGATGGCATAGAATAGCAAAATTACATAAGAATACTCACTGAGGCAAAACGAGAAGAAAAAGCTAAGAACTTGAGCTGACAATGGAGGTAGGAGATTTGGTGTGATTACTGAAAACAAATCGGACCAGATGAGAGATAAACCTTAAGTAGGGTTTTCGATTTCCTTTTTCAAGTTAAAACAAATATGGAGACTAACCGACAGATTATAGATTTGGTACATCCGAATCGACCGGTTCGGTTTAATACTTAGTTCAAAATTTGATTGGGCCTTGAGAAAGTTTTAATTTGGGCCCATTGAAAATATTATTTTCCGTACTCTTTTCTTTCCTTCTTCCTCGTTTTCTTTCGCCGGAATCGTCTTTGAACTTCTGAAACTCGAAAGTATAGAGCTCGGATTCTCGGATGCTGAAAAATCTCACGCACAGCGGTTTGATGTACCGTTCCGGCGTCACCATGTTGTCTTATTCTTCCTCCTCTGCTGGTTTATCGTCTTCGTTCGTTTATACTCGGCATCTATGCAAGTCTTCGGGATTTCTCAGTTCTGATATTTTTTCCAGTGGAGCTTCTAGGAATCATATCAATTTTTCTGTTAAGTTTCCCCGCGCTTCTTCTGTTCGATGTTTTGCCTCTTCAGGCGGTTCTGATAGAATACAGGTTCAGAACCCAATCGTTGAAATGGATGGTAAGATTCTTCACTTTATAAATTGAAGCTTATCGTTTATTCGATGGTTGATTATGAAAAATACTTTACTAACATAAGCTTCAGTCCATTATATTGCAACTAGTTGTGTGTAAATTGATCGGTGCTTAATATTATAGATTAGCTAAATTGCTCATGCTCCTTTCTTACATCTGCAACTTGAAGAATGTCTTAATTATTGTATATCTTGTGGAAATTTTAGGTGATGAAATGACGAGGGTGATATGGAGTATGATCAAGGATAAAGTAAGGATGTAGTTATCACCAAGTCTTCACTTTTTGATTACTTTCTTTTACAGAGCTCACACACCGTTTTCTATGTTTGCAGCTTATTCTTCCTTATCTGGATTTGGATATTAAGTACTTCGACTTGGGAATTCTTAATCGTGATGCTACTGATGACAAGGTTACGGTTGAAAGTGCAGAAGCAGCTCTTAAGTAAGTAATACTGGTTCTTTGGTTTAGAATCTCTTGGATTTGGCCTTTCATTTTTTCGCAGCAGACTCTTTTTATTAACAAATTATAGCCTTTTGTGTGGCTCTAATTCGATATTACTCTTTCTCTATCTAAAATTAAGTTGATATAGCACTTAAACCATTTTTCAGGTACAACGTAGCTATCAAATGTGCGACTATAACACCTGGTTTGTGATGTCCATTCATTTGCAACACATTTACTGCCTTACTACCTTGTTCGCTTCAGAGGAAGCATTTTTATCTTCCCCATGATACTTTTATGCAGACGAGGGCAGAGTGAAAGAGTTTGGACTGAAATCAATGTGGAGGAGTCCTAATGGGACAATCAGAAACATTTTAGATGGTTTGTCTCTATTTGCTAGGAATTAAGGCTCTTTGGGAATTTTAAGTTTCAATAGTTTTTAACATATAATCCAAATTTGCTAGGAACTGTTTTCCGTGAACCTATCATGTGCGGCAATATCCCCCGGCTTGTTCCTGGTAAAATATTCTGCCTTGTTATTTATGTGTGTTTTTGGGTCTGTACTGAGATACCAACAGAGGACTCTAATATTTTTCTTTTACAGGTTGGAGAAAACCTATATGCATTGGTAGGCATGCTTTTGGTGACCAATATCGTGCCACCGATACAGTAATTAAAGGGCCTGGAAAGTTGAAAATGGTTTTTGGTAAGGTCACACCAAACTGTGTTCATTAGACAATAAGCATCCTTCAATAGTGTAGTGCAGATTGTTAGTGAATATGTCTTATTGTCTAATTAGTCCCAGAAGATGGAAATGCACCTGTGGAATTAGATGTATATGATTTCAAAGGCCCAGGTGTCGCTCTTGCTATGTACAACGTAGATGAGGTCTGTCTCTTTAATCACATGATTTTAGATTTCTTCACATTGGTTGTGAAGATTGTTATATTTCTTAACAACTGTTGTGTGTTTTGTGACATGCCAGTCAATTAGAGCTTTTGCTGAGTCTTCTATGGCAATGGCACTTACTAAGAAATGGCCACTATACTTGAGCACCAAGAACACAATTCTCAAGAAATATGATGGCAGGTTTGTTTTTATCTTCTTGGTGGTTTACAAGTCCCAGGTTTGCGTAAGCTAGTTTCCCTAAAATGTGGTGGAAACAGGTTCAAGGACATATTTCAAGAAGTATATGAGGCAAATTGGAAGCAAAAGTTTGAAGAAGAATCAATTTGGTTAATATCTATCTACTCTTAATTACTTAAAAGTTACTTTCTGGTTCATCTTTCATTACATATTCGATAAAATTAATGTGTAAATGGTCTTATTGTCTTAGGTATGAGCACCGCTTGATCGATGATATGGTGGCTTACGCAGTAAAAAGTGAAGGTGGCTATGTCTGGGCTTGCAAAAATTACGACGGTGATGTCCAAAGTGATCTTCTTGCCCAAGGTATATATTTGAAACAACAATTCCTAAATTTTAATGGTGTATATGCTTATAACACATACTTAATACTTTTTTATTTTAATGTAGGGTTTGGTTCATTAGGCCTCATGACCTCCGTTTTGGTCTCTATCATAATCATAAAGTCAACATTTAGTTTTCGTTGAAAGTAAAAGTCTTTAACATGATATGTTTTGTTCAGTTATCTTCTGATGGGAAAACACTTGAGTCAGAGGCAGCTCATGGTACTGTAACTCGGCATTTCCGACTGCACCAAAAGGGACAAGAAACCAGTACTAACAGTATTGCCTCCATATTTGCATGGACACGCGGCTTAGAACACAGGTCTCTAGCTTCTTTCACGCCTGGTTTTATAGGAATTTTAGCTAGATAAGCAAACTGAGTCATGCGTCTCTTTATGCATTTACCTATTCTGCTTACAACTACACTTTCTTGTGACGTTCAAATATGCAATCTACTTTCTCTAAATCATCATTCTGATGAACTCTATTTGTCCATTTTGCTTAGGGCGAAACTCGATAAGAACGAAAAATTGATGGATTTCGTGAAGAAGCTAGAGTCATCGTGTGTAAACACTGTAGAGACAGGGAAAATGACAAAGGATCTTGCACTTTTAGTCCATGGTCCCAAGTAAGTAACCTTTCCTTTTTTCTCATTAGCTGCAATAAGTCTCTGGCAAATAGCAAAGAGCTTAAAACCCTTTTTGGATTTAACTAAACCAGTCAACACAAATTTAACCGGAATGGACTTTAAACCGCTGTGACTTATAGTTGATTTAATGTGTTTAAGATTGTAAATTTGTTTTTTGATGGTATATTAACTTTTAAAATTAATGCGCAGGGTGAATAGAGATTTGTACTTGAACACAGAAGAGTTCATTGATGCAGTAGCCTCCAATCTCCAGTCACAGCTAAATGAGCCTCCTGTTGTTTGACCATTTCGGGGAAACATACATTACATTACATGCACCTCATAATAATGGAAACATACAATTTTACACAAGATATGGGCGGGTCTCAATGATTTTTCTTGTTTTTTCTGGTGGAATAAACGTTTTTTGAAATATATATCTTGAGTTATTTCAAGAATTTGAAATGAATATATCTAACTTTAAATTTCCTTTCAAACAAAAATTTATAAATATCTCAATCTTGTGACTTGTGAATAGTGACAATTTGCTTTATAACAAAAGTGAATGAAAAGTAACTGAACAGGATAACTAAGGTAAAAACCAACAATTGCTAGTTATGAACTAATTATATAGATGTTTTATTTTTCTTATTTTGAGTTTCAAATGAATATTTTTATTTTTAATGTAAAAACAACTTTTATTTTAATCTTGAAAAATGAATATTTTATGTTTCATTTACATCAAATATTTACAGTTTTTATTTATCTGTTCACCATTCATATAATAATCCTAGGAAACAAAATTTGCGTGCGATGATGGTTTCCCTGTCTCGTCTTTGGGGCGTCGGAGATAACGTTACGGGGCAGATTGTTGAACACCAGAAAATTCAATTTCTCTTCAATTCCGAAGAAAGCATGATGTCGGTGATTCGCCGAAGTCCTTAGTCTTTTAGTGAATGGATGGTGGCTATCAGACGTTGGAACCCTGGTCAAAATCCTGATGAACCAAATTGTATTCCTTTCTAGATCCAAATCTGTGGGATACCGCTTCAATACCTTGTGGAATCCATCATCTCTCACATTGGTCGTACATTGGGTGCATTTGTTGATACAGATTTCATTGGTCGTACATTGGGTGCATTTGTTGATACGGATTTCACTAGGGAAAACTCGGTTCATGTGGACTATGTAAGGGTGCGTGTACTCAAATCGATTGCAGTTCCCTTACAATTTCAGAAACTTTATCAATTTGGAACAGAGGCTTGTCTCATAAGGTTCCGCTATGAGAAACTACGAGGATTTTGTTCATCCTGTGGATTAATGACCCACGATGCCGCTGATTGTCCTACTGGTGATCAAGACCCACCGGTCGAGCCATAGAGTGATGATGACGACTCTGACTCTAGTGATAATGATGGCGATGTGCGTAACCCATCCTTCATTGGCCCTCTCAACCGTTACGAACACGCTTCACCATCGAATCCGTCATCTGCTACAACTCCAGAGGCACCATCTATTCACAAGAAGCGTAAGACAATGGCGATTCCCCACTCACCTGTCCTTATTTGCAGCGATACAATTCAGCGATTTCATGAAGAGGACTCAAGTGAACAAGTGATAAAGAAGCAGAAGATTAAGGAAGGAACTTTGGAACGCCGTAAGTGGTTCCTTGTTAATTTCGTTCCTTCCACATCCACTAGGGGTCAAGATGATCCCGATTTCTCTTCCTCTAAGAGCATGGGCGAAGGTTCGGTGGACCATAATCCACCATTGTCTCCATGAATACAGCCTTCTGGAACTGCCGGGGTTTGAAAAAGTTCTCGGTGGTTCGACATCTGAAAGAGATTACCTCCAAATATTCTCTAGACCTACTCTTTTTAGTTGAGATAAAAATAGTAACAATAGGGTCCGTCAAGTAGCGTCTCAATTAGGATTTGATTCAGTTTATTGTATTTCTCCTTGTGGTTTAAGTGGTGGTCTAGCCCTCTTATGGAAAAAGACTGTTGATGTGTCTTTTGCATATATGGATGCTAGAATCATCGATGATAAAATTAATGCAAATGGTATTTCCTTCTACTTGTCATGTATCTATGACCACCCCAATCCGAGTTTAAGACATATCATTTGGGAAAGATTAGAAAGGATAGCCAATTCAAGAAGTGATCCTTGGTTATTGATGAGAGATTTTAATGAAATATTAAGTAATTGTGAGAAGAAAGGTGGGCGAGTTAGAGATAATAGGACTTTTACCACTTTTCGTAACATGGTGAATCATTGTCAATTACAAGACCTATCTTTTGTTGTTAACAAATTTAGCTGGTCGTGTAAACGCAAAGGTTAAACTATACAATGATGTCTTGATAGAGTGATGGCCAATGATCACTGGCGCGCCTTATTCCCTGCTTCTTTTTCTTGTTTCCTAGCAAAACAGGATCCGATCATCGCTTAGTGGTACAATAGATTCGACAGACCTCGGAAAGATTTCGCAGATTGTTCAAATTTGACTCACGTCATGTTACTAATCTTGAGTTCAATGATGTCATTCGCACAGCTTGGGATGAATTTGACGATACTTCTTCCTCATTTCATACTAAATTGGTTCATTGTCGCCATAGCATCAGTAAGTGGAAATCAAGCAATGTGCTCAATGCTTCTGTACGAATCCGTAATCTTACATGCAAAATAGATGAAGCACAATTGGACACTTCTACATCGAGTATTCAACTTACAGCCTTATATCGAGACCTACAGTCGGCTTACATTGATGAAGAATCCTTTTGGAAATCCAAGAGTAGAATCCGGTGGCTTCGGGAGGGCAACAGAAATACCAAATTTTTTCACGCCTGTACTAAAAACAGGAATTTGAGGAATCGCCTTATCTCACTGAAATCTGGAACAAGGGAAATTCTTTTTGGCAATAAGAGAATAGGTACTGAAGCAGAACAATACTTTCAGAACTTATTTACTACCACCGGCTACCCGATGTGTGAGGATCTTTTCACTGGATTACGACCGTTAGTCACTCGTAACCAGAATGACCAACTATTGCAACCGCTTACTAAGACCGAGTTACGAGATATTTTTTTCTCCATGTATGGCTCAAAATCCCCGGGTGTTGATGGCTTCACAGCCACTTTTCACCAAACTTATTGGTTTATCATCAAGGATGATCTTTTACGTGAGATACAACACTTCCTTGATACCGGTATCCTGGATAATTCTATTACGCATACCCATCTGTGTCTTATACCAAAGATCTCTAATCCCCACAAGATTGAGGACTTCCGCCCCATCAGCCTCTGCTCAGTTCTATACAAAATTATTGCGAAAATCTTTGTTACTCGATTGAAACCTATCCTGTCATCCCTGATTACTATGGAACAGGCTGCCTTTGTGCCGGGACGATACATTACGGATAACATTGTCATGGCACATAAAGTTCTACATTCACTTCGAGCTGATCGAGCAGTTTCAAACTCATTCATGGCGGTGAAAACGGATATCAGCAAGGCGTATAATCGCGTTGAATGGTCTTTTTGGAACAAGTATTGATCAGATTGGGCTTTCACTCTCGGTGGATTCTTTGGATTATGAGCCGTGTCTGTCACGTCTCATTCTCTGTATTGATCAATGGCTATCTTTATGGTCATATTGTTCCTCAACGAGGACTTCGACAAGGGGATCCCTTATCCCCTTATCTATATTTTCTTTGTACAAATGTGCTAAGTATTATGCTTCATCAAGTGTCCACTACGGGTCTTATACAAGAATTAAACTTGGTAGACAGGGGCCAAGACTTACACATATGCTCTTCACAGATGATTCTCTGTTTCTTTGCAGAGCTAATCAAACGAGTGCACTACAGTTGAAGAGCATTTTCACCAAATACGAACAGATTTCGGGTCAACAAATCAATTTCGCGAAGTCTAATATTATGTTTGGAGCCCATGTTTATGAACACCAACGCCAGTATGTGCGAGATATTTTGGGAATTCAGCGCATTGGGGGACTAGATAAATACCTTGGCCTGCCCGAATGTATTGGTCGAGGTAAAGTTTATGCTCTTCAACCTATTCTACATCGTCTATGAAATCGTATTAGTGGTTGGGAAAATAAATTCCTTTGCCCGGATGGAAGAGAGATTGTGATTAAAGCTGTTGCTAGTGCCCTTCCGGTCTACCACATGAATTGTTTTCAACTCATGTTGGTCCTCTGTAAAGATATTGATAGTCTCCTAGCCCGGTATTGGTGGGGAGGAAAAGAATCAGCTCGCAAAATTTCATGGGTGGTTTGGACCAAACTAGTTCATCCCAAATCTATGGGGGGGGGATTGGATTCCGAGATACCCATTTGTTTAATTCATCTCTGCTAGCCAATCACTTTTGAAAATTAATCCATCGACCTTTGATTCTCGTTTACCAAGTCTTGAAAGGTAAATATAGTCCTCATGGAGAGCTATATTGGGCTGTCTCTAAATCATCTTCTTCTTATCTTTGGACATCATTATTGCACGACAGAGATTTCCTCTCGAAAGGAATCCGTCATGGTATTGGTGCTGGCAACTCCATCCGCATTGGAGTTGATCCATGGCTCCCTGCCTAACCTCCGCGACCAGCCCGTGTACTTAATGTCCAAGATGCTCATCTTCGCGTCTCATTGCTACCGAACTCGGGTTCTCGAAGCTAGAATATATCCAAGATTACCTCTGTTATTCTTCCCGATGACATTCCTGTAATTATGCAATTACATATTCCGGCTTTGGCGTGTGATGATTATCTCATATGGGACTCTACACCTACATGCTCATATACCGCTAAAATTGGATACCACATGGCTGTCCAACATGATGATTAATTTAAAAAGCCTCATCTAGCACGATACCCGACTATGTCTCGACTTATCTGGAACATAGACATACCTTCCAAGCTTCGACACTTTCTTTGGTCACTAATCTCAGGAGCTTTAGCGTCTAGGGCTAATCTTTCTCGAAGAGGAATGAATGTGGACCATCAATGTCCGCGAGGTTGCTTGTTTACGGAATCTTCATTACATATGCTTTACTCGTGTCCTTTTGCACGTGCAGCTTGGCGAATGAGACCTCTGGGATTACAAGATCCACCTTTAATCTTAAGTGCGTCTGGTCTTCTTACATGGCTCTTGACATCATTTATCACGCAAAGTAATCGCATTTCTTTTTATTATCTATTCCTATTTTGGCGACTCTGGAAAGCTCGTAACCTCTTGGTTTTTCAACACCAAGTTCAATCATTGGATACTCTCCTAAAATTGACTCATAAAGACACAACAGAATGGAATCTAGTTTGTGAGAAGCTAGATACACCGGAACCATTGGCAGCAACATCTCCGGCGCAGTTACATACTTCAGATATTTATACATGGTCTCCTCCTCCATTGCACTTTTTCAAATGTAATGTTGACATTTCTACGACTTTGGAGTCTAATCATATGAGAGTTGGATGGCTAATTCGAGATTCTAATGGGTTGCTTCTACATTGTGGCATGTTTTATACCTATAAACGTCCTTCGATTACTGAGTGTGAAATTTATGGAGTACTTCTAGCAGTCTAAGTAACTTAGAGCTTAGGCTATAGGCAAGTCATGATGGAATGTGACAATACGACGGTAGTGGATTTCTTGCGTTCTTCATCTCCTAACATTAAACTATTGCATTACAGAGACATCATTCTCAAATGGAAACATAGCTTTAACATCATACAATTTCGCCATACTCGTCGATTATCTAATAAATGTGCTGATATTCTGGCTAAAGAGGCCTTTCTTTTAAAAAATGATTTTTCGATTTATTCTGATTGTCCTACATTTATGTTTCCTGCTTACTAAGAGGATTTACTATCAATTTAATAAAGTCATTCTCCTTAAAAAAAGAAAAAAAAACAGATATACAAAATTTTAAAATATACTTTACCAAATTATAAACTTCTCAAAGCAAAATTTCTTTTGATATTATGTACTATGTAGCATAGCTAGTCGAAATGAGACCATAATTGTCGGTTTAATGTTAAATTCGATTGTAGCTGAACCGGTATCTCTAAAACCCTTCTTTCTGTTTTTCTTCTCGTCAGCTCACTCTCTCACCGGTGCGTTAAACCCTTTCCGGTCTCTCTCTTCGTGTATGTGTAATGTCATTGATTGTTAGACGAACTAGATCATCTTCTCTTCCGAATTTTCTCGCATGGCGTGCTCTTGGTTTCCGCACCATCTGCTCAGGCCGCCTCGGTTTCGCTCCGTCTGATCAAGTCTCGCCAGCCTCGGCAGGAACCAAAATTTTGGAATCTTTCAAGGAGGAATTCGAAATTGGATCTCAAGTAATCACACTCGAGACGGGAAAGATCGCTCGATTTGCCAATGGCTCCGTTGTGCTCGGTATGGAGGAGACCAGAGTTCTCTCTACAGTTACTTGTGCTAAGACCGATTCTCCTCGAGATTTCTTGCCTCTCACTGTATGATTCTATTCGTTCCCCTGTTTCCCTTTAGATTCCGAGTTTGAAGCCATTATAGTTGCATGTATGTGTTAAATTGTCTCAGGGAATCTATTATCTAAGAGGAATTAAGAAATGGTATAGAGATGTTTAGTAGCATTATGCTTTATGTATTTGTAGAATATGATCTTGTCGCAAGAGAGATTTTTGAATTCATGGCCTTTTTTATAAACTGATGTTTATGATACTTGTTAGAATCTCTTTTGCTATATACTGTCAGGTGGACTATCAAGAGAAGCAATATGCTCAAGGCTTGATTCCAAATTCGTATATGCGGAGAGAGGGTGCACCAAAGGAGAGGGAGCTTTTATGTGGCCGGCTTATTGATAGACCAATCAGGCCATTGTTTCCTTCAGGGTTTTATCATGACGTTCAAGTATGACATTTTCTCAGTTCCTTAGGAGATAGATCTATGTTAAAAGTATTTTATTTGTGCATCTTGATTTGTAAATTTTGCCTCATGTAGATAATGGCAAGCGTTCTATCATCGGATGGGAAGCAGGATCCAGATATTTTAGCAGCTAATGCATCATCAGCTGCACTCATGCTATCAGATGTTCCATGGGGAGGACCCATTGGAGTCATCCGAATAGGAAGAATCTGTGGGCAGTTTGTTGTCAATCCAACTATGGATGAGGTAAAAGGTAGTTTATTCTTATATTCTCTAAATTTACAAATTGCAGCCTCTGTTTCATTTTTTACTGTTTTGTGATCAAACTATATAGCTTAGCTCAAGCGATCTCAATTTGATATATGCTTGCACAAGGGATAAGACCATGATGATTGATGTTCAAGCTCGTGAAATCTCAGAGAAAGATCTGGCAGCTGCTTTGAGGCTAGGTCATCCAGAGGTAAACCTTTGTTGGATTTCATAGTACAATGCAGTATATAGAGTCTTGAATCCTTGTTTTTTTTTTATACAGGCTGTTAAGTACCTTGATCCCCAAATACGGCTGGCTGCAAAAGCTGGGAAACAAAAGAAGGAGTACAAATTGTCTATGATTTCTGAAAAAACTTTAGAAAAGGTCACTGACTTGGCTGCAAAGCGTATTGAATCCGTCTTTACCAACCCTTCATGTGGCAAGGTGCGTGCTATCTTCTTTTCTACCTCAAAAAAGAAAAAATCAGTTAGCCTGATAATTTATATATCTAGTTTGAACGGGGAGAGGCTCTAGATAACATTGGAAAAGATGTGAGAAAAGTATTTGAAGAAGAGGATGATCAAGAAAGCTTGAGCATCCTCCCGAAGGCTGTTGATACAGTGAGAAAGAAGGTAAACTTCATAAGTTAATATTAGAAATATATTTTGTTCCTCTTTGCTTTTGTTTTGGCTGATCATACTTAACATAGAAATCAATGCTTGAATCTGACAATTGTATATGTTTAGCATTATTAAATTATGTTTTGTCTATTCTATAAAGGCCAGACCCTACAATGTTTTCTAAAAGTAGTTGGTTTGTTCTCTAATTCGGATTTAGTAGAGATGCTCTTTTTCACCTTGAGACGAATTAAAATGCATGGATCTTAGAGCTTTCAAGGAATGCATTATAGTCATAAGTAATGAGTTATAGTCTTATATGCTTTTGCATTTGTCCTTTTGTTCCCTTTATTAGTACTTTGTCCTTTAATTGACATATCAGGTAGTCCGATCAAGGATGATATCTGATGGATTTCGAGTTGATGGGAGGCATCTTGATGAAGTTAGGCCCATATATTGCGCATCACGTTACTTACCTTCGGTGCATGGATCAGCACTTTTCTCACGTGGAGATACACAGGTTTGCCCTGAAACTTTAGTTGCAGTGTGTAAAAAGTAATGGTAGAAGCCTTTACCTCCCAGTAATGCCTTTTAGAACACGAATTTATAGAACGTAAGCAATGACATTACTCTGTTCTCTGTATCACTTCCATGGGTTGATATAATGAGAATCACGTTTAAATATGTTTCATGTGTTAAAAGGTGCTTTGTGTTGTCACACTTGGAGCCCCAGGAGATGCACAAAGCTTGGATTCTCTTGTTGGTCCCCCGAAAAAGAGATTTATGCTTCACTACAGCTTTCCTCCATATTGTACAAATGAAGTCGGAAAACATGGTGGCCTTAACAGGCGTGAAATTGGTCATGGTAGAGTCTTGGTTTCCTTTCTCTATTCACGTTTAATATTCTATATAACATTTTCAAACAACATTACTGGTATATTCTCCTTTAAGTTTCCTTATATGGTTGTGCATATCAAATTTCTGACTAGCTTGTAATAGAACAAGGGTGCATCTTTTTGTCACGCTTTTATTTTTAGAGTTTAACTTTCTTTGGCATATTAGTATTTCTGACATTTAGGAGAATACCTTTTTATATATATGCTTGACTGCGTTTTACATGTTCTGTAGGAACACTTGCTGAGAAAGCATTGCTTGCTGTCTTGCCCCCAGAAGAAGATTTTCCATATACAGTTCGTATAAATTCAGAAGTAATGTCCTCAGATGGCTCCACGTCAATGGCAAGCGTCTGTGGAGGTATTCATACTTTGCAAAGCCAGTGCAAAGTATCATATTATTCTATTTCAACTTTATAGTAAAAGGTGCTCCACCTTTCAGGTAGTATGGCTTTGATGGATGCTGGAATTCCTCTGCGAGCTCATGTTGCAGGTGTCTCTGTTGGTCTTGTCACTGATGTTGATCCATCAAGTGGTGAAATAAAGGACTACCGTATAGTAACTGATATTTTAGTGAGTTTCTATTGTTTTAATTTGTTGCCCTTTTTGCTATTGTGTGTTATGTGATTAATCATGAAATTGATATGTGAGGTATCGCAGTAGTTAATCTAAACTATGGGCATATATTGAATTTTAGGGTCTGGAAGATCATCTGGGAGATATGGATTTCAAGATTGCTGGCACACGAAATGGTGTGACAGCGATTCAGTTGGATATAAAACCAGCTGGAATACCGTTGGACATAGTTTGTGAATCCTTAGAAAATGCACGTGAAGCTCGTTTTCAAATTCTTGACCACATGGAGAGAGGCATAAATTCCCCGCGAGACCAAGATGGGGATCATTCTCCTTCGCTAGGTTTCTTTCCTGCTTGTTTTCGGTTAACCTTAGCTAATTAAATTCGCCCTGCTCAAACTCCAGAATTATGTCTGTAATGCAGTAACATTGAAGTATACCAATGAGGCACTTCGTAGCTTGATCGGGCCAATGGGTATACTCAAGAGAAAGATCGAAGAGGAAACAGGTTATATGTTGACTTCAACTTTTACCATTAAAGCTTCTAACTTCTTTCTTGTGACCTTTCAAGAATGTGGAATTGAAGAACTCATTTTGAAGTTTCCTTTTTTAGGTGCAAGATTGTCTATTGATGATGGAACACTAACTATTGTTGCTAAGAATCGAGCTATGATGGAAAAGGCTCAAGAAAAGGTATCTTTCAATCAACTTAGCTTTTAATCAATGATTTATCGGTCGATGGTGTTTCATGGATTCTGATGTTGTATATGTCTTCAGGTTGACTACATCATTGGTCGTGAAATAGTTGTTGGTGGAGTGTACAAAGGCACAGTGACATCAATAAAAGAGTATGGTGCATTTGTTGAGTTCAATGGTGGTCAACAAGGACTACTACATATGACTGAGCTATCTCATGAACCAGTAAGCTTCTCTTATTGATAAACTGTGTGTACTTCTTTTACCATAAGCTCATCTCGAAGACTTACTATGTCTTTATGCATTGCTCCAGGTCTCAAAGGTTTCAGATGTATTACATATCGGCCAGTATCTTACTATGATGTGCATTGAAACCGATGTCCGCGGTAACATTAAACTGTCTCTCAAGGCACTGTTGCCCAAACCTGAACCCAACTCAGCATCTAATCCTGCAAAAAAGCCGGTGATAAAACATTTATCTACAGAGTCCATAGAAACATCTAGTGTTGGAGAGACAGTTGCAAGCATGCCGAGTGTCGTAGAGACACCTCAAAAATCTAAATTAGCTGTTCCTGCAGTTGTCATCCGTTCTGCTTTGGAGTGTGATGAGGCAGAGAAATCCTCCATTGTGGACAAGAACATCAAACCAGACCGGAAACTCAAATCCACCACCTCTAAACAGACTATGACACAAGAGGAAGGGGAGGCACTCGAATCCACTGCTCCAAAAGAAGCTTCAGCTAAATGTGATGAGATACTGAAGCCAGACAAGAAATCTTCTAGGAAGTTGAAACAATTAGAGACTGAGGATGTAGATAGTGAACCGGTTATTCCGCGAAAACTGAAAATAGGAACAGAAACGAAGGCAAATGTCGAACAGGTTCGAACCCATGGATTAGTTCTTGATTTAGGTGGTGGAATCCGTGGGATGTACAAATTCGAGGTCTGTTTTAGAAAGACCCCTCATTGACTCATTCTCGAATGTTCTTTGCTTTGTATTTGATTGTTTATTGTGTATGAGTACAGGACGATGAAGAAACAGAGTTTGTTGTAGGAGAGACATTGTTGGTGAAGTGTACAAGTTTTAATACTAAAGGAATCCCTGTGATGGCTTTGGTTGACAAAGAGGGAGACTAATGGTAAACTCTCTCTTCTCTAGAAGTTTTTGACCCATTTTATAGCTGATTTTGGTTAGTAGTCCTCCCTNTTTTTTTTTTTTTTTTTTTTTTGAAAAATAATTAGTTTCCCGAAAATCGTTGCAAACTACTATTATTACCCAAAAATTGCCAGAATGTAGTCCTCAAACATTTAATATTCATAAACATATATATCTTTACTAATAAAGTAAAGAAAGTAGAGACGTATAAATTGCTTTTGGGAGTTCAGTTTCATTTGTCAAGTCCATCCATCTCTCACCTACTTTTCGTGGAAGATAATTTATTCATGTGCAAAGCGAACAAAGGTGAAACGAGAGCTTTGATGGGGTGTTTTAAGCAATATGTGTTAGGATCTAAGCTCAGAACAATTACTGCAATTTCACTCTCTCTCTCTCTCTCTCTTTGTCAATTTGATACTATGAACCTTAAATCACTCAAAAAAGAAAAGAAGAACAGAGACACATAATTTTTGGTAACCCAAAGTTTAGTATATCCTACTTTCTGGGGTTTGACAGTGTAAGCAAAAATTCACTAACTTCTCATGAATGATTTACAAGGCAATTACACCTCTTATATAGTTCAAAAAGATGATAATCTACTTGCAAAAAACTTGTTAGCCGTTAGTAACATCCTTAACCGCATAACCAACCTTTAAACCATCTCAATACTTGAATGAATGAGAAACCCGGTTCACTTGAATCAAACCAACACCATAACCAGAACCTGATTACACTAGCTTAATTTGAATCGAAACCAACATCACAATTAAACCAATTGATCAGCATCTAAACCGATTGATAAACATCACAGAATCAACAAACTCCACCTTGATGTTTCAATCAAATTCTTGGCTAATAACTTTACACTGTCAAGCATAGCCTAAGCTTATTCTTTGGCTACTCTGAGCAAGCTCATTGCCTGCTCAAACTTTTCAACTGGGATCACTTTTGTCAATGCATCAGCCAACCGAGTTCTTAGATGTGTGAATTTTCACTACACTAACTTCCCCAATTTCAATCACATCCCTAATAAAATGCATTTTCGCGGCTACATGTTTAGTCCTCTCATGGAAGACTCTATTCTTAGCTAGGCAAATAGCACTTTGAGAGACAATAGATATTTTCTTGGTCTTGCTTGAAATCCAATTATTCTGCCATGCCTCTTTTACTACTCTTAAGGCTATGTATTCTGCCTCTGTTGTTGATAAAGACACTATGTGTTGCAAATTTGACTTCCAACTTAGGGCATCTTTCAAGGACACTCTATAACTTCAAATTTGAAGTTTTTTCTCCTCTAAAGGGACACTTCAAAACTTCAAATTTGAAGTGTTACTTTCTCACACTTCAAATATGAAGTGTCTACCTCCTCACACTTCAAATTTGAAGTGTCACCTTTTTATTACATTTTAGTCCATAGATTTATTTATTTAATACTTTTAAGTTGTATATTAATTATTTTCGTACCAACACTTTTATGATTTATTTTTAAATGTATACTAATTTATGCATCTTAGATTTAGAAATATATAAATTAAAGTTATAATACTAAAATATGAATATATCACATATCATTAATATTTTTTAAAAACATCAAGAAAATTTAATACAAAAGAGAGCCCATACAAGATGCAAGATTAGCACCCGAGCCAACTGTAGAAATGGCAATACATGAACATGGTTGATTTCAAAAATTTCTATCTCGTAATTTAGTGATAAAACATAAAGAGACTCATCTATCACTTCGAAATGCATTGATCGAGCATATATGAGAGCATTATGGGAATAATGCTCATTAATAATTTGATATTTGAATTCTTTTTTTTTTATGATATTATTGGTATGTTTTCTAATAATTATGTAATTTATATCATAATGTAATATCTTATTAATAAATATTGCATGTTAATTTAAATGGTGGATGTTTTATATTTATTTATAAATTTGTATGATGTTAATTAATTGTGAACAAAAATATGGGTCACATATTGCAAAATACACACTTTTTGACACTTCAAATTTGAAGTGTTGCTTTTGGAGGAAAACACATGACACTTCAAATTTGAAGTCTCCCTTTGGAGATGTCCTTATAGTGTTACCTCCTATGGTAAATACATAATGTGTAACTGATCTCCTTTTGTCCAAATCTGTTGCAAAGTCAGAATCTGAGTATCCTACAATCTTGAAGTCTGAATTCTTCCTAAACACCAGTGACCTTTCTTGTGTTCCTTTTAAGTATTTGAGTACCCATTTTGTTGCTGTCCAGTGAGTATCATTTGGATTTGCCATGAATCTGCTCAGAACTCCAATAGCGTATGCAATGTCTGGCCTTGTGCCAATCATTGCATACATCATACTACCCACTGCATTAGAATATGGAAATTCATTCACCACTGCATCTTCTTCTGTGTCCTTGACTGATGACAACTTAAAGTGTGCTACAATTGGAGTTGAAACTGGCTTGGCTTTATTCATTTTGAAAACTTGAAGAATCTTGTGAATGTAATCTGGTTGAGACAGTATAAGTGTACCTTTCACACGGTCTCGTTTAATTTCCATTCCCAAGATCCTTCTTGCTGGTCCCGAGTCTTTCATTGCAAACTCACTACTTAGTAGCTTCTTGATCTTATCTATTTATGTCATACCTCTTGAGGCAATCAACATATCATCTACATATAGTAAAAGATAGATGAATGTTGAATACTCTAGTTCTTTGTAGTACACACATCCATTATATTAACTTTTTTGTAATCCATGTTTGATCATGAATTGATCAAAACATTTGTTCCGAAGCATGGGAGCTTGTTTTAACCCGTATAAGGACCTGTTTAAGTGACAAACATAGTCTTCCTTTCCTTTCTTCACATACCCTTCTGGTTGTCTCATGTAGATTTCTTCATCTATTTTCCCATGAAAGAATGTTGTTTTTACGTCTAATTGCTCTAGCTCTAAATCTTGATTGATTGTGGCTGACAAAATGAACCTTATTGAAACGTGTTTAACAACATGTGAGAATATCTCAGTGTAGTCTACACCTTCCTTTTGTGAATAACCCTTGGCCACCAACCTTGCTTTATATCTTGGCTTTTCAATTCCACGTATACCAGACTTTAGTTTGAATATCCATTTTGAACCAATCTCCTTTCTGTTCTTAGGAAGTTTGGTTAATTTCCATGTATTGTTCTTGATTAATGATTTCATTTCATCATCAGCTGCCTGAACCCACTTGTCTATGTCATTGCTTCTAAGAGCTTCTTCAAAGTCTTTTGGTTCATGGATTTCAAGCTCTTCTGCAATTGATACAGCAAATGCTACCTCTGATTCTTCTGTATATCTAGTAGGCCTTGTTATATGTCTTCTGATACCCTGCCAAGTCTTCTTCATTCTCATCTCATTCTTCTTCACTGTTTGGGACTATCTCATTGTCTCCACCTTCTTGTGTATTCACTTCTATGTCACTTAGTTGGTTCTCTGCATCTGAGTGATTTATTTAAAGTTAGTTCGACCTTTCTTTTATCTGGTGCTTCTTCAGTGATGCTTGGTTGTGACTTATGTATGTCTTGGAATACTCTATCTTCTGTGAAAGTTACATTTCTGCTGATGACACATTTCTTTTCCTCCAGTACCCGTATCTTGTACCCTTTAACTCCTTGGGGATAGCCAATGAATACTCCTTTATGAGCTCTTGGTTTTAGCTTTCCTTGACTCACATGTATGTAAGCTATTGAGCCAAATCTCCTTATGTGAGCATAGCCTGAAATTTTACCTAACTATAACTGTCCTGGAATGTTAGAGTCAATGGCAGATAAGGGTGTCATGTTGATCATGTACACTAACGTTACAATTGCTTCAGCCCAAAACCTCTGATCTAAACTAGATTAATCCAACAAGCACATGACTTTCTCCATTATTGTCCTGTTCGTACGCTCTGCCACACCATTTTGTTGAGGTGTGTAAGAGCAGGTTCTATATCTCTCTATCCCATGAGAACTACAATAATCATTGAAGCTTGAATTACATAACTCCAATCCATTGTCTGTCCTGAGGCACTTCACCTTTTTGTTCACTTGATTTTCTGTTAATTCTTTCCACTCACAAAACTTGTAAAAATCCTCATATTTAGTAGACAGAAAATATATCCACACTTTTCTAGTTTAATCATCTATGATTGACAAGAAATATTGTTTCCTAGACAAAGATAAAGGCACATTTGGAGAACCTCATAGATCAGCATGAACATATCTTAAAGCTTCCTTTGAATTATGTTTACCTATGTTGAAAGATAATCTCTTATGTTTACCCATAATGCATGATCCATAGAATTGTAAGTCCTTAATGTTCTTTCTATCTAAGATTCCCTTTTCAACTAACAGTTTCAAATTTTTCATATTCATGTGACCTAGTCTACAATGCTAGTTTGATCTTGTGATACAACAAAATTTATCTCAGGTGTGATGGTTTTTCCATCAAGAATGTACAAGCTTCCTTTCCGTGTGCCATGTAGTCCTATCTTGTTGTTTTTGTAATATTTTGTCTTCCCATTTCCTCCATAGTGAGTGTATCCTAGAGTATCAAGTATGCCTGCAGAAATCAAATTTCTCTTAAGGTGAGGAATATACCTTACATTTGTTAGTTTTTTGACTGTCCCTCCTTCTGCTTCAATTTTATTGGTGCCTATTCCCTGTATAGCTACTGTCATCTCATCAGCAAGCAGTACTTTTCCTCCTATTGATTCATGAAATTCAGTGAACCAATCTCTTCTTGAGGTCATCTGGCAGGAACAACCGAAGTCCATAACCCAGTGATTCTTGTGCTTATCACTTGCTATTAATAGAGTTTCTTCAGTTGGTAGTTCAATAACTACTGCAGCTTCCCCCACATCTTCTTCTTCTAGTTTCTTTTTCCTGGAGTAACAATCTTTCTTCATGTTTCCATCCTTTTTGCAGTACCAGCAAGTGATCTTTGTCTTTGACCTTGACCTTGACTATGACTTGTTCTTTGCATTCTTGTTTGCATTTGAGTCTCTTTTTTCTGGTCTCCCTCTTACTGCATAGGCCTCACCTGCCTTTTGTGTGCTTGTTGTTTCTTTGAGTTCTATTTCCTTGGATCTTGCAGATGCTACTACTTCATCTAAAGTGAGAGTCTCTCTTCCATACTTCAATGTTTCCTTCAAGTAGTTGTATTGTGTTGGCATTGAGTTGAGAAGGAGTATTGCTTGAACTTTTCCTGTAACTGTAACATTTACACTTGCCATATCCGCAACAACCTTCAAGAAATCATCAACATTTTCATCAATAGTTTTCGATTCCACCATTTTAAATGTGTAAAATTTGTGTTGTAGGTAAATCCTATTGGGAAGAGTTTTGGAGAGATACAACCTTTCTAATGTGGACCAAGTTGATGCTGCTGTTGTACACGAATCAATCTTGCGTAGAGCCTGGTCTCCAACATTCAGGATAATAAGGTTCATTGCCTTCTCACATCTTTCGGCCCTCACAGTCTCTTCTTTCTTCAATCTTTCCTGATACACAATTTCTTCTTCACCTCTTCTGATTCTAAACTTGGTGTATATGTTGTCTTCTCTGTTAATACATCCTTTAATCCCAATACCGATAGATGAGCTAACATCTGTTTCTTCCACATGGAAAAATCCCCTTTTCCATCGAATCGCTCCACCGCTATCCTTGCATTCGCCATTGTCGAGCTTCTTCAACCTGGATGACTCTGCTACCACTTTGTTAGGATCTAAGCTCTACAATTACTGCAATTTCACTTTCTCTCTTTGTCAATTTGATACTATGAACCCTAAATCACTCAAGAAAGAGAACAAGAATAGAGACACAAAATTTTTGGTAACCTAGAGTTCGATATATCCTACTCTTTTAGGCTAGACAGTGCAAGCAAGAATTCACTAACTGATATTACTCGGTTTTAATGCTTTATAGTGGGCATTTATGTATGCTATTCTGCATTATTCCCACTGTTTTCCTTGCAAATTGGTGTATTTTTCAGGATTTCTAGGTGTTCGGGTCGTTTTGGAGCTTAAAGGAATATTTCATGACATTTCATAGCATTTCAGAAGTTTTAGAAGATGGACTAAGTGAAGAAATGATTTGCACGATCGGGCAACACATGTGCCCGATCGGGAAAATGCTCCTGGAAATTTTTGGCAAAACTGATCGATCGAGCAATGAATGAAGGATCGGGCATTATGGCAATCTTCCCGATCGGGCAGATGGAGATCGATCGGGCAGATGCCCCAAAAAGAATATGAATTTTCCAATTTTGCACAGAAGTCCTCAAATCCTATTCAAACTTCCATATCTTATATTTTTACTTTTTAGAACTATAAAAACCTTTTGGCTTAGGTTTTATTACACACTTTTTACTTTTGCAATTTTGAGAGCTTTTATTGGGAGAAGAATTCCTGAACCTTGTATTTGGAGAAGTAATTCTGAACTCACTTTTTAATATATCAATTTTATTGTTTTCAATTATGTGTTCTATTCTGATATTGATTTGTGTTCACTTTGATATGTCTGAGTAGTTCATTAGTTAGGTTTTAGGGTTTCCTAGGAAAACCAGGTTTGAATGTTAAGTTTAATTCTGTAGGACTGAATTTGTTAGGTTCTTAGTCTAAATTTGTTCTTAATGCATAAATTAGCTTGATCACATAGTTCATGATTATAGGTTGATAAATACAAAGAGATTTGATTAGAAACCTGACATAATTTAGATGAATAAGCGTTTTTTACTTGTGATATTATTGTTTTAAATGCTTATGAAAAATTGAATCTGATTTTAATGCATGATCGAATTGTTTTAAAGACGGCGAAAGTTTTTCTCTGGCAATTCGAGCATAGGGTTTAATACTCCGAGAAGAGATTATTCTTTATTCGTTTTTCATGTTGAGAACTATTTTCAATCGCAGTCCTGCATGTTAACTTGACTTTAAACCTGGATACCTACGGATTTCCCTAATGCCTAGCGTTTTTATATTATAGTTTTTAAACCGTTTTTATTTGCCGTTTTGAATTCGTTACAACAACCATTTAACTATTCTCGCTTTAGCTAGATTTGAAACCGAAACTGAACATGTACTTTCTGGTCTCTGTGGATTTAATACTCTTTGCTATGCTACACTGAACTGTTCTCTGCAGTAATAGTTTATGATTAAATTCTTAACCTATAACTAACTTCTCATGCATGATTTACAAGGAATTATACTTCTTATACAACTCAAGAAGATGATAATCTACTCGCAAAAAACTTGTTAGCCGTTAGTAACATCCTTAACCGTATAACCAACCTTTAAACCATCTCAATACTTGAATGAATGAGAAACCCGGTTCACTTGAATCAAACCAGCACCATAACCAGAACCTGATTACACTAGCTTAATCTGAACCGAAACCAACTTCACAATTAAACCAATTGATCGGCATCTAAATTAACCGAATGATAAACATCACATAATCAACAATATGAATTTTTTTCTTGTATAGTTATCAAGCATGCAAAATATGCTATTATCTTTGGAGATCAAGTGGCGATTGGACTTAAAGATTGGATTCAAAATTTTTATGGGATAATGAATTTGGGTGGTGGAAATAAATACTTTTGACTACTAGAGTGTATAAGTGGTTCTAAAAAGAAGTTGTTAAGATTTATAAAAGAGAATTTGGGAAAATGTTTGACAAGGTGGTTTGCTAAGTCTCTGTCAAAAGGAGGTAAGAAAATTCTTCTAAAATCTGCGGTCTGGCTCTTCGGTGTATTCCATGACATGCTTTAAGTTCCTGATCACTCTCTGGAAAACTTAACTAGTATCATAATTGATTTTTGGTGGAATTCAAAGGAAGCTAAAAGGAAGATTCACCGGCTAAATTGGAATGTCTATCTCTGCCTAAAAATTTGGGAGGAATTGGGTTTAATGATCTAAATGTTTTCAATCAAGTTATTCTTGCTAAACAATCATGGAGAATGCTCATAGAACCTTCAAGTCTATTCGCTCAAGTATTTAAAATTCGATACTGTCCATCAATGCATATCCTAAATGCAGTGCAAGGGAAGAGTCTCTCATATATATGGCGAAGTATCTTGTATGCGAGAGAGATTTTGAACAAAGGGTTAGGTAAGATAATTGGTGATGGGAGGGACACAAATACGTGGTTGGATGATTGGATTTGAGATCACAAACCAAAGGGTGTTGTTCCACTTCATACTCCTGTTAATCTTCAAGAGAAGGCTCACTGTCTTATTAATGCATCGACAAGTGAGTGGGATATACGTAAACTCAAGGAAAAACTTAATGACCATGATGTTTCCTTACTTTATCAAAGAAGACCTCTGTCAGGACGCGATAGATATTATTGATTTTTCTCTAAAGATTGTAAGTTCTCTGTCAAATCTGCCTACCGGTTGGGTAGTAGATTAAAACACAAAGAAGTATACTTGGAGGCTGAATATCAACCTTTTCTAAACGCTTTATATGAGGATTGCTGGCGTTGCAAGGTACCATTTAAAATTAAGCATTTTCTATGGCGTATATTAAGAGGACTCAACGGCCTCAGTGTATGAGGATAAATGATGGGTGCTTACAGTGTGGTGATGAGGAATCTATCAATCACATATTGTTCTCTTGTTCTCTTGCTCAGCAAGTATGTGCATTATCTAATATCCCACATGATGTAGGTGGTTTCAGCTCATCGATTTATGAGAACATGAACTATCTCTTCACTTTGAATCGCAATCAACAACTACCAGAGGAAACTAGAGAAGTTCCTCCTTGGATATTATGGCAGTTATGGAAGCATCGAAAAAACCCTTATTTAAAGGTGTTCAGGCTTCCTCACAAGAGATTATTAACATGGCTTCGTTGTGTAGTAAGCAATGGAAGGCAGCTCAAATTCGAACAATAAATGAGCTACAATCTAATGTTTCTAGAACTAAAAACACGACGTGGAAATCACCACGTCAGGGGGATTTGAAATGCAACATGAGCTTCTCATGGTTTAAGGAACGAGCTATCTTTGGAACTGCGTGGGTTCTCCGTAATCATGATGGTCAAGTTTTAACCCACAACAGAAGGTCATAATCAAATGTCTTCTCTCTAGCTGAAGCTAAATTCAAAAGTTGGAAATGGGCTCTTCAGCATGGACAATTTACATCATGACCGAGTGGTTTTTGCTTGTTCTTCGATGGACTCAGTAAAAGTCTACACAAGCCTAATGATTTTCCAGCTTGGTTGGGCTTTCTTGCTCCAGTTTTAGCTTTCACAGTGAACAAGCAACAATGGTGTCTTCAATTTGAGGAGAAAAGATACAACGTTGGGGCTTCTTGGATTGCTTAAAGTGTGGTACGAGAGGGCAAGGTCACGTCTTATGTGGCTACAGGTTATCCCTGTTGGTTAAGGCAAATTCTTAATTGATATCAATGCTCTGTCATTAGTTGTTTTCTTCGTTTGTTGTGTAGGCAGCGTTTTTGCCTTATACTATGTTTCTATTCTTTAATAATGAAATGAATTTTGGGAAAAGAGTAAAGTTTTTTTTACTTGTGCTCTAATAGTTTGACATATGTACACTTTTAAACTAAATTATATTTACAATAATTTATGAACTACATTATGTACTTAAACCAAACAAACCAATGCACAATTTTTAAAGATAGACTCTTTAAACAAAACTAAATAATTTATGAACCATATTGTGTACTTAAACCAAACCAAATAACCAGTGAATGAATCTTCATTTTTCACTAATTTTGTAAAAAAAAATGTGGTTTCTTTTCTTGTTCTCTAATAGTTTGACATGTGTCCACCTTTAAACCGAACCGAATAATTTATGAACCACATTATGTATTCAAACCAAACTAAATAACAAATGCACAATTTTTAAAAAGTGGACTCTTTAAACAAAATCAAATAATTTATGAACCAAATTATGTATTTAAACCAAACCAAATAATCAATGGATAATTTTTAAAGATAGACTCGACATTGAAGTATTTGGAAACAAAAATAATAATAATCTTAACTAATATTGTAAGGTTTTTTGTGTAAATTCTCCCAAAGGTGACACATATCCACCCTTTAACCAGGGAAAAATGTCATTTTAATCCTGAACTTTCAAATTTTGGCCGAAAAAAACATGCACTTTCTAGTGAGCAAGGCCGGCCCTGATGGGAAGCTGAGGAAGCAAGGGCTTCAGGCGCATAATTTATATGAATTTTATAGGCATCAAAAAGGCATTATTTTTAGCCTCTATAAGGATTCTTTGGGACGGATTCGATCATCACCTCCTATTAAAAGGCATCATTTTTGTTCTCGGCTTTAAGCATCAAATATCTTAGGACCGGCACTGCTAGTGAGCCATATTAATCCTCAATTTTATAAATAAAGCAATTTTAATCTCAAACTTTAAGTTGACGTGGCCGTTTTAGACTCATAGTTAGTCAACAGTTAAAACAACTTAACCTTGTTAAGCATCTGTTAAAAACACTGTTAATCTCTAATATTTAATCTTTTTGCATCGTCTTCTTCCAACGAGTCTCTATGGTCTTCTGACGAGAACGCACTAGTGCTTTTTCGATGACTGGTATCTTTGATATCTCTCGTAAATTTTATATCTCCACAAGTGTAGATTGTATATCGAAGTACCATTGGTTAAAGGGCTTTAGAACATACATGTCTGTCTTCATTCAATTTTATATCTACACAAGTGCTATGACTTGAGTTCAGACAAATCCCCTGCCATGGAACTCTTCACGGTCACTATCATCTGACCTGGTTATTGGTTTGTTTTAAGAACAAACATGTTCTTGTCAGAC